>JANRGW010036471.1:19195-38122 GCA_024733675.1 Psilopsiagon aymara | reverse complement strand
GGGGGAAGTCGTTCATAAAGTAGCAATAGAATCATGGAAATATTGCAGCTTTTTGTATTAGGTGCCGTGAAAACTGCGTTATCCACCTGTACCATATACTGTAATTTATCACAGTTTTGTAGCTTTGTACTTTTGTAGCTTTGTACTTTTTATGCGCAAAAATCTTGGTCTCGTTATAGCCAATAGAAATGTTACCTTTGATTCTAGTGGGTCCTAATTTCATCCAGTGTGTTCAAGGGAAATGTTTCAGAGGTGGGTAGATTTTACTTTGAGTAATTTTGTGTTGTGTAAACCACTATTGTAGGTGTGAGAAGTCAGCCTGTAAAAACTCCTTTGGACAGGAAAAAATATGAATGCACTCTTATGAGGGTAATAACAGGATAATAAATATTGTGACCCATATCTTTCTTAAGAACATCATATTCATATTACTCATACCTGAACACATCTTCCCATCCATAGTTAAGCTTTCTAACGCAGTCCAAAGCATTCTCATTTTCTTATAAAACCAGAATATATCTTCCCTTTTTTGGGCCATTTGGAGTTTAGACAGAAAATGCAACAAGTCCAGGAAGTTTGTTTCATCTACTCTGATAAACAATTTGGTAGCAAAAGCTGCAAGAACCTTTTCCCTGCCAACCTTAATCCTATCTTCTTTCTTTGGAAAAGAGCTTTGAAATGTGTTTCCTGTGGCTGTTATGGTAGGCCATAATTATTTTGCTTTCATCAGGTCACCTTATGAGCTGAGATTCCTTCTTTAGCTATTTGTAAATTTAGTATCTTTCAAAGTAGGAATATCTAGATGGAGAATTCTAGATATTTTTTAGTCTTTAGAGTCTGATTTTCAAGCAACATGCTTTGTCTTCATGTAAGTGAAAGGCTGAGAAAGGTGGCTACAATCAATAAGACCTGACAAACTCAGAGTGAGGTTTAGCACCTCTGAATATGTTTCTGCCCTCAATCCACCCATTTGCTGTGTGCTTTTCATTCTCTATTGGAGGAATATATATTTGAGTAAATGCCATGTGACAGTGTGGCTGCTGTGGAATTTATTCATTTTTCTTGAGCAGAAGATCAATTAGTAATTACTTAAGGGCAGTCCTTATAGGCCATCTAGGTTGGCCCTTAATTAAGCAACAAGACATGACAGGCAATGTATTTCTGGGCAATTTAGCACATCTCTTAGGGAGTTTTTAAGGCATGAGGCCGAAGGTCAAGTGACTTTAACCACCTGAGAAGTGCAAAAATCCCTTAGAAGTGCACTGTCTAGAGTGACTTATTGCTGTTATTAAATGGAATTTGTGAATAAAAATAAGAAACACTGTCAGCCCCAGGCATGAATAGGGCATTATTAACATGGATATGACATTGTTGACAGCTAATCTAAAGCTTCATTTGTGTCCTGAGCTTTGTCTATTTCTTTATACTGTATATTAATACAAGGAAGATACGTTATATTCTTTGTATATTTTTACCTGTGCTATCCAATAAGAATGAGGGACATCATAATCTTTGAAATTGGCATTGCACATTACCTTTTTGGGTTGAAATACAGCAATTAAACCTTGTATACCTAACACCCCATTTTTGGATTATAACACAGAAGTCTCCCAGAAGACTCTCAAAATATCCTTCCTTGGATGGAAAGTCTCTACTCCTTACACACTCTCCCCTGCCATTCGGAGATCTGCCCTGAATTTGTCTCCTTCCTGGCTCAGCTGCTTCCCTGTTTCCCACTGCTGGGCTCAATGTGCCTTATTGTCTGTACACGTCAGTGCATTCAGGTTAAAGAAACGTACCAACAACATTTGCATGTAGAGATGAATAAACAGAGCCAATTCCAGCAACTTCATCTTACCTATGTTCTTATTTTTATTTCTTTCTCTTTTTTTGTTCTTATTTTTCCTCCCCCACAACTTGACTGACAAATTTTTAAAGCACATACATGCTTTCTAAATACACTGCATTAAACATGTACAGTAACACTGCCAAAGCAGTGCTGTCTCCTGAAATCTGGAATTGCAGAAAATGGACAAGAAACTGAACATCTGTTGTAAATATTATCTTTCTCCAGACTGATTGTGTACAGGCGTAGATATTTTCCTTTGGTTGTTTCTATTGACTTAATTTGTTCTTGAATTACTTGATATGCTTTTTATTATCCTTACACTAATGCATGTTCTATCCTTTGTCGGTTCTGTTTATTGATCTATGGTACCACCCAATTCCAAAGACCAAAGTCTTCTCTTGAGAGAAGTAGCTGGGTCAAATCCTAACCTTACTCTGACCAGCGCAGCTCCATCATTGCTATGGGAATTGTCAGAAGGCTGAACACATGTGATCTTGCATTGCTGGGGGTTTCCAGCTGCCCAGGGGTTTTCCTCTTGTTGCTTTTAAGTCCTGAAATGCAGTGCATGGTGGTTTGGAGGAAGCATTTCTTGGGTGTATGGCAGCCTGTGTAAGCGTGCTTTATGGGAGCACAGTGCTGGGAAGAGCAGGTTTTTGTTTCTGTTGTACAACAATACTGTCTTAAGTCTGATGACTGCAGAAAGCGCTGGATTGCTTTGTCAAGCAGTTCTGACACACTATAACTGTATTTTCCAGGAATCATAATGGCTACTGAGCATGTGGTGTCCAGTTATTTTGCACACTCAGAAGTATGTCTGATGTGTTATGAAAGTAGTGGATTTACTGGGCATACCTCAAATATTTTGAGGATATGTGAACATTTATTTTTGTCTGGGAAATTCTGCACAGAAATATGGTAGTACTGATGTGGACCCTTTTTTTAGGCTCACAGGAACTAATGTAGGTAAATCTAGAGCTCTCCAGCCATGCAGATAATTTGAAGTAATTGTAGGCTTACAAGGCAGAAATATTGTGAATGTTCCCTGAGTCAATTCTAACTACAAGGGAGTTCATCAGTTTGTCTTGGTATTTTTGGTCCAAGGAAAGGTAAAACAGTCACTAGAAATAAGGGGGCTTTAACGACACATTTTGAAAATCACCTTTTTTTACAGCAGTGATCCATAAGGATGGGTTAAATCAGCTTTTTTGGTGGCTGAGTGCCCTGCAGTTTGCAAAAAGTTTTACGTGCTATGGTTTGAACCAAGTAATCTGAAATTCTAGCAGTAGTCTGTACTAGTCTAGTACCACTGTACTAAAAGAAAATTTTTTAAAATTACTAATAGCAAAAAATGCTGATGTCATCTGGGCACAAGGCTATCTTATTAAGTCTGAGCTGAAGAACCCTTTTCAGTGCTTCTCTGAAAGCAAGTTTTCCTGACATTCTGACTGCCCTGAAACTGGTAATTTACTGTAAAACAGCAAGAGACATTGTGGCATCACAGAACAGGTAATTCCTTCTTATAGAAAAATTGAAATAGTGACAAAAATAAGAAATATACTTAATGTTCAGGTATCAATGGAGAACAAATTTTGACTTTTTTGTGTGGCTGGTACAACAAGTAATGAAAAATTAAAAGTAATAAAACTTCCAAGTTTGCTTGGTTCCAATGAAACAAAGACAAGATAATTAGTCACTCACATTTGAGATTTGGATCATGCTGAATATGCTATTGAGCCACAACGAATGACTAAGGAGTTGTGGTTCCCAATCCAAAATTTCCTGGAATAAAAAGTAAACCATTAGCCCTTATGGTAGCGCCTACCTCTTCCTACTCCAGGGTGCCATTTGCAAAGGTCTATACCTAGAGCAAACCTTATCATCCCATGTATTCTGAGACATCTAGGAAATGCTGTCATTTACCTGGATTCAGCATTAGCAGGCAGTTCGCAATTATTTGAGAAATTATCAAAAGCATAAAGAAAAAAAAGAAAAAAAGAGGGGTGAAAAGAAAAAACATACACTTCGGAGCTCCTTGTATTTTACTGTACATTGCCTCCCTGCTGTGTGATTTCTGTGTTTTAGCTTCACTACTGTTGTGGCTGCTACGTAAGTAAAGTTTGCAGTTTTGAGTAATCCTGTATCCAAACCTTCTTCTGCCCATATTTGATCAACCATACCTGACTGAGATATACAAGAGCCCTCAGCTGGCACAATGACTGCTTAATCAAGCAGAAGAAAAAAATTATCCAAATATTTTCTTTTGCATCTAAATATTTTCTTTAGTGGGGCTCACAGGTATTGCTGAGCATTTGCCCTGCTTTCTCAGCTGTTGACTCCTATCCTTGGCATCGGGTGTGTGCAGTGCTTAAGCTCAGGTCTGGCAGTTAAAGGCTGCCAATGTGGGCAGAGCAAAATTACTTTCTGTTATCTTTCACAACAGAAAGGAATGTCAGCATAATACATCCATTCTCATTAAAGAGCATTACTCAGAGGTGAAAAGGTCTTAATGAGTGGTTGAAGGATTTCTAGACCACGGTTGTTTACACTTACGGTCAGCCACTGTTTTTAATATGAGATCTAATGTAAATTCTCCTCCTTCACTTGTATGAGCCACTATTCTTTTCGAAAGAAAATTACAGAATTATGGTAGACAGAACTATTAAATAAAAAAAATAAAAGAAAGAAAAAGAAATATAGAGAAATCCATTACAAGAAGGAAAGATATTATGGTCATAGGTTGAAAGACAGAAATTAAAAAATGCCATGGAAAAACAAGGAAAAATCTAAGAGAAAAGCAGTGAGAGGAAGGGAATTAGCAATGAATAGCAAGATAAAAACACTTTGTAATAATGACAAAGTTGGAGAAATGAATATATAACGATTATTTTTTTTACATGATAGAAATGAAACCTTCTTTCAGTTATTTGACCTTGTAATATTAGACTTTATGGTATCAATGTAGTTGCTTAGCATGAATATCTGCTATGTGTTTCAGTATTGACACATCTCCTACATCTAGAAACCTTCAGTTGCAATGCAGCCAAACAACAATAAAAGCCTTAGCACACTTTATCAATCCTGGTTTATGTTAACATCCTTAGCAAAGCCCTATTCTAATTCTCTTATAAAGCAAACCAGAACTACTTGAAATCTAATAGGGAGGACTAGGTAAAACATGAGGTAAATATCAATACCTTATGAACTAAAAGGCACAAACCCTTTTTTGTGGGCAGCTTAATGCAAAGGCTTAATAAAGCATAAACACACACACACATTCTATATATTTCATATGTGTTATCCTAGGTATTGTATTGGCATATCTACTATAGCATAGCAATTATTCTGTGAAAGCCTTTCCATCAAAGTAACACTAAGTGTGTTGGTGACTATAGAAGGTTCTTCAATATTTTCATGCCAGCTCACCAAATACTGGATACACTTGCAGGAATGTGTCTATATATGATCGAAATATGCATATGAGCACCGGCATCAAGGTTACGGAGGATGTACAATTGAAATTAAAGGCTACTCATTTTACCTGTTTCCTTAATTACATATTTGAATTAATTTTATGGTCATGTTGTGAAATTTGTTTCCTTGCACTGGATTAATGTGTGCAACAAAGATGGTTGTTACCATGATTTTTTCCTGAATGATGTGAGACACATCACTCTTTGAAATTGTATTTAATTACAGAGAGTTTACACAGCTTTTAAAGACTTATTCTTTCAAATAAAACAACTCATGCTCCTCCAACTTCAATGTGCACCAGTTATTTGTACTAACTCTATCTCTCCTTTGAAACACCAGCCGTGTTCATGAAAAATTTCCTGTCTCTAAAGAAGGTTTGTTAAAAAACAATAGGAATGCACTGAAACTAATTATTTGACACTTCTTTTCCTAATATCTTGCAAAGAGTTGAAATATCCATACGTGCTCTAAAACATTTCTAAAACAATTTTTCACTGACTGATGTAGTTTTGTATATTAACAGCTATTTATTTTAATGAAATGATCATTATCAATAAAGAAAGGGTTTACATTTTTCAGAGAGCATTTGGGTATCTAGGCTTTTATTTCATTTAAAATTTCTGAAGACATTCTATTGAGGTAACATTTGCTTTTGAGGTGTGTAATTGGGACTCAGCGTGCTCCATGCAATACTCTTTGATGTTCACCAGTGCTGTTTAAGAAATGGGTTAGATCTGGGAATCTGGTATTTGCTAGGGAAATTCTTAAACCCACAGGATGACTGCCTATTTTATCCTTTTCATTTTGTGTGGTTTTATGGCTCTTTTCTTTAGGATTCCTGAACTAACATGGCACAATCAGGGTCTCAATTAGCTGGATAAGCAAGTGATTTTTTTTTTTTGTGGGATTAAAAGCACATAATAAACCATGCAGCCAGTTGGTTAAATTCATACTCAGAGGAACTGTGGTGGTTCTGGTTTGGTTTTTTTTGGCTTATTGTTTTTTATCTTTTTTGGCTTCCCCTCATCTCCTTCTGCCATTTCACCCCCTCCCTTACACCCCCCTGCCCATTTAACTTAAGGGAAAAAAAGAAAAAAAAAAGTGTCTGATTAAACTTTGGTGCCTCAGGGAATAATACCACATTATTTTTTCTGCCTCTGGTGTAATCATTTGTCTCTTTAAATTCACATCAGCTGAGGCCACGAAGACCCTCACACCAAAAAGACTTGTGCTCCCTGCACTTCCTTCAAGGCTTATTTTATACCTCCAAGTCTGCTTATTTTTCATGAGAAGCATGGTATATATTTTGAGGGCAATTTCACATATTATGGCAACATAATCATCTCTGTCCATCCTAATGACCCCCTTTGAAGTGCTAGAACAAGCCCACTTTGGACAATAAATTTTCCTCTGAGTAAGAGTTTCTTTACTGTAGGAGAAATAAGTGATGCAGTCCAGAAGCAGTAGCTGACAACAGTTTTCAGACAGGCTTCTTAGTTGCTCTTTTCATTCTGGGAAAGGTTTCTTAGGTTGTCTTTCTGTACTCACTTCTTCTTTAGTTCACCTCAGGACTGTCTACCATATAGATTGTACTATTCCTCTAAAAACAGGTTTTGGTGAATCGTCTTCTGGCTTTATCACACTTAGCTTCTGCTCAGGACTACTGTGGATTGTAAGCTGTCCAGCAAGATGTACATTCTTCTTCTGCAAAACGTGCTTTTTCTCCTGCATCAAAATCAACCACAGATCTGGGGCCCTATGAGGTACATCTTTTCAGAATACTCAGAAAACAGTAGGGAGAGACTGCACATGAAGATCACCTTATCCATCTGCCTTACATAGATGTACTCACAAGGGATACAACAGAAACGCAGTGGTGAACTTGGCAAGAAGTGTCTGTGGGAGATTCTTCATGAAGCAACACTTAAAGGCTGCTGTTTCCCAAAAGAAAGTTGCAATCTTACATTAAACAGGAGATGGTCATCGCTGAGGTGGGTTTGTCTGCCCTTGCTTGAGCAGAAAAAGAAAACAAAGCTCATCTAATTTGGTTTTTGTTTTTATTTGGGGTTTTTTCATTTGTTTATTTTCTTTTCCTGTGTTAACTCAATTTAATTGTCTCTCCATCACTGTAAAAAATTATTCCATGTCAAGAAGCAATGAGACCATATACCCTTATCCCTTGAAAGGATGATACAATTAATGGCACATGCTAGTCCTAATGGATAAGTCTGGCAGTTACTGTGTTAATGAAACAATATAGTAATGGCAAAATAAGTATATAGGTGGAAGGAAAAAAACTGTACACATACTGTATGGGTCAAATTCAATCTCAGACACTGCTCCAGGAGGCTGTATGATGTATGGCATACTGTGGCATCCCTGCAGCAAGATTAACATTTCTTGCAGCTGGAGGAATAGCTAAAGGGGCAGAATGCCTCCCAGGAAATTTTCAAAGCCCACTGATCAGTGCCTGTGCAAAACTTTATGGGAGATCTCCTTACACAGATGAATAGATTTAAATCAGTATACACTGCTTGGCCTCTTCTGCATATCAACATTGTATCTCTGATCATGCCTTTTCACCCTTGTTCTTTCAGGGCGGTGGACACACATTTACAGTTTTCAGTAAAGAGGGACCATTTCACTCTTCTGGTCATCACAAGGACTGGGTTGCATGGACAAAATTATTCAAGAATTTCCCCCTCACTTTCAGAAAAATGTTATACAGAAATGGTGCATGACAGGTGGATCTACTCTCCTCAGATATACACCTTATAATTTATTTTGCATTTTGGAAGCATTGCTTAATCAATTTATATTGTAAATATATAATTTATATAGTAAATATATGCACAATATTCTATATGAGTTAATGTTATATTAGTTCTTCTATGGTTACATATATAGTTATAACATTTGTTAACATTTGTTACAGTGTTATACATTTTATAAGACTGAACCATCTATTGCAGTCTACTGTCTGCAGTGTGCAGGTAGAACCCCTTGACACATAAAATATTTTTTGGTTTTAAGTCTGGCCTGTCCAGCTGAGGATATTTTTAAAAGTTTCAACAAAACTAGTTTGGCTGCTAACAGATGAAATATACATAAAAAATATGCTTCCTTTCCTTTAGAAAATGTAGCTTTTGGTAAAAATAGAAACTCAGCTGACATGACTCTAGTATGAAAGCTGTGTTTGGAAAGGAAATAGTCTTCACCAAGGGGTGTGAACAGTCTCATTCCAAAGGAAATGGTTTTGATTTGTCTGAGGTTTTTAAGAAATTGCTCTGGACCTGATCTGGAGCCTATTGACGTCAAAGGAAAGATTCACAGTGACTTCAGTGGGCTTAAGATCAAGTGTGAACTGAGCATGGGCAGCTGTTTGAGGCCTTTACATCACCACTATCCATCCAGCATATGACTGTTAAAAATGATTTGCACCTTCAAAAGTAACTGCAGGTGTAAATCAGTGATGAATTACCTAGATCAAAAGTTCCATCTCAAAATGAAGCAAAATTTGTTGCATAAACTATAGAGAATGGGACTTGGGGGTTGTTTCAAACTCTCAGTGAAGCTCTGGATTACTCCTGATTATTAATTTTCACAGCAATTGCTGATCTGTCGGCCACCTAAGATTTCATTTGGACGAAAGCTTTGATGGGACAAGGTTGGCTGAGCTGGACTTTAAGTTGCTGCATTCTGTAGTTGTAGAGTTCTTTTAGATGAACTGAAAAGAGGACATTCCACAGGGAATATGAAGGGTATTACATTTTGGATGATTATTTATGAATGTGTGATATGGTAGCTGGGATAAATAGGGATGCTTTCTACTAAGAAAAAATAAGGACAGATTGACAGACATAAACACCTACTTTTGCTGCCTATTAATGAATACTACTAATGCTTTGCTGTGAGCACTTAATTCCCAGTCTAGAATTGTGTCAATGTAGATTAACACACTCTCCTGACCAAATGTGAGTAGAAATGACTGCAGAAGTATCCGTTTGGCTGTATATTTTAGTATCTAAATGTTTTTCAGGTGAAGAGTGTAAAAACACTGGAATCACCTGGGATAAAGCTGTGCCTTCAAGTGCAGGATTTTCTGAGGAAAAGAGACAACATTAATTGGATGGAAGAGGACAGAGGGACAGGGAAAAGACTGTAGATTGAGTTCCAGCATGAATTTTTCCATGCCATAATGTGATCTGGGAGCTATAGCCAGCTGTCCTAAGTTTGATCAGCTAGTTACCAGCTCTAGTTGCCTTGTGAAACCAGGTGCAGGAGCGAGAATAAGCCAAGAGCAGGGAAAAGATTTTCTCCATGATAGAAGAATGTTTCTTTTGCTGAGTCTATCTTGTCAGTAGAAGACATAATATAAGAAGGACATACAAAAATCCTCACTACATCCCATTGTGATGACTAACTTTCTCACAGTTGACTAAGCTATTTAGATTCCTTTAAAATCTCTAGTGCATTGGCACCAGCAATGACTACACTTAACCAGCTTTTGGAAAGAATGTGCTAAATGTCTCTTGAACAAAATAAATACTACCCAACTGACCAGAAGGACAAATGGAACATTTTCATTTACTTCCAATCAAGCCTTGGTGCATTTGAAGAGCAGTTAAAATTCTGAATTAATTACTGGTGATGGTGAAGCATAACATTTATAAAATTAAGTAGTACTGGGCACTTATTCATTCTGAGACCAATAATAATTTCAGTTACTTGGATCTCTAGTACTGAAATATGGGACTGAGGATAAAAGAATCTATCTGCTGAGTATTATAGATCTAAGAAATGAAAAGTTACTAAGTGCATATTTCTTATATTATTAGATTTGTCAATATCATTGTTCAAATAAATACTTCTTGCAAAGCTTACTTTTTCTTAATCCTGCCTACTCCTTTTGTTTTACTTTACACAAATGTAGAAACTCTACAAAGAACCTTGGTTCTTCATTTTTTCTAGATCAAATATACATAATTAAATGTTGGTACTTGTGTAGCAACAGTGAACAGCTTCTTATGGAACCAACATCTCTGGTAAGGAAAGAACCCTCAATAGATGAATTTAAAAAAATAAAGTGAAAGAAATCCCAACTTTTTTTCTATTTCCTTCATCATCATCAGTTTATAACAAGTGACCTACTTTCTTTTTTGGCAAATAAAATGAGAATGACTCACCAAAAATATTTTCATGAATTTTAAATTTTTCTTTTAGATATTCCTTGGTAATATTCCTTGGTTTCCTCTAAGTAGATGCAATCTACAGATCTCTTATGGATTGCAGACTAACAATGATACTTTTTTCATGTTGCATATGGGGATAGTCCAAAGCACTATGTGTAGTCACATTTGGCTATACAGATATGCAAATTTAGGTCACAAGTTCTACTTCCGCTGTATTACATAAGGTACACTTGTTCCATATCCAATAAGAGATTTAAATTGAAAGTTAATACGCTACATTAGTCATATAGTACATATGGGATCATTTGTCAATGTTACCATAAAAGACTGATGATTTGATAACTGAAGAGTATTTATTATAGTGGCAATTTGTACTGTTATACTATAAATAAAAGTGTCTTGGCACTTCTATAATAAATCCTATTTTCAGTGGTCTATTACTTGGTCATAAAAAATCACCCTGGGCTGAATTAGATCTAATGGATGTAAAATAACAATAATATATTACCAAAATGTACATTTAATCCAGTGAGTAATATGGCCTTGAAAAGCCCTTAAATGTGTATTAATCACAGGCATTATTTACATAGAGATTGGAATAAGTCTTTGGATACTGTCAGTATGGTCTATGGGTCAGAGGCTGATCTTATTTGCACAGAGGTAAATTACATCTAAAATTTCATTGGTGTCAAGAGAGCTACGTCTGGGAAAAAATGGTTCCTGGTGAAAAATTTCGAGGAGAAGAAAATCAGACACTGGATAGAGAAATATTGAAAATGAGCTATATAGGATGGGCTCAGGTAAGATGTAAGAACCTGTCAAGCATCATGCACACTGTTAGACTTTAAAATACCTGTCACTGAGTAAAGAGAGAAACTATATCTAGGGAATGACACTTTGCAATTTCTGTTTATCTTTGGCCAGGTTGTATCCAGCCTCTGACGAGTTACCAGCAACAATAAGCATGTCAGCGTCATCTCTCTCTTGGCATGCAGGAATAGGTCAGAAGGATCAGGACTGCGTCTTCCCAGTGCCCCCTATGTGTGAACCCAAGCAAAGTGAAGGAGGAGATGTAGGAAGATGGGCACACATTGATGCTGAATGATATCAATATGGGTGGTGCACAGCATGTGCATTTTACTTACATACTGTGGTGCACTGGAGGCATTGTGCCTCTCTAAGGTACAATCCCTTCCAGAGTTCCCCACAGATTGGTACGAACCCACATCACCCTTTAATTAACACGATGCCTAGGAGATACAACTGAGCCTTTAGTATAGCCATGGACCTTACATACACCTTAACTTGCAAATTGCAGATAAAAGTAGTTAATTTAAGAATAAACTGCGTCCTTTTTTTAAGAAAGATCATGATTTACACATGGAAGAGAAAGTAATTACATTTAACAGATGTCACAGCTCTTAAAGGAAATTTGTTAATAATTAACCACTAAGATAGAAAACAAAAATAAAAAGAAAATTCAAGTCAGTTCATAGCTGTGTTCAAAACCCCAAACTCCGAAAGGAAATTTTCCTCTGTTCTGTTCTACTCTATTCTGTTCTGTTCTAATCTATCCTATTCTTTCCCAGCTTTTACACTACACATATCACTGTAACACTGGAACATCTTTCCAGCATATTGCATTCAACAATGTGATTGCATTCCATCGACAGTTCCATCAACTATATTCCATGAAGTCAATCAGATCTGTGACTGCTCAGCATCTTGCAGGACTGCCAAGCATCTTCCACAATTCTCTAACCCTGGGATTTATTTTTTAATGAAGTCTTCATCAGAGTTTATTCTCATCATAGTGCTGAGAGAGTGAATCCTAAGCGAGTCTAACCTTGACATGCCTCTACTCCTCCCTCCACCGTCATCATGCCAGAGCACTGGGCTTCTGTGCTTATAAATGGCATTTACCCTCCTATCCATTTTTCTTTACTACTTATTCTGCAGAGAGCAGAGAAGCAGAAGCAGGGTACTCACAACACCTCTGCTTGAATATCCTGCTCTTAACCGTAGACAGACACCAGGGCGTGACATTTTTATGCTATGTCAGTGTGCATCACATGTGCTTACACTCGTGATCCAAACAGCTTGGTATTTCTATGAGTGTCTACTTATTAATCATTTCATTTGCCCAGAATTTTTATTCTTCTACATTTTCTTCTTTCACCTAATAGCTATTAGCAAGTTTTGGTTTGAACGGGATTATGGCCTGAAACACAAAAAGTTCTTAGCCTGCTACTTGATGTTTTTCATCTTTTAAAACACATATATCCAAAGATGAAAATGTCTTTTTTGGAGTCCACATCAAAAGAATTTTAGAAGTCATCAAAGGAAGTGGAGAGCAGAGCATATGCTGTTCTAAGGATGGCTTCAATCCTCTAAGAATTAGGGGCCAGATTCTGCTGTCACTTATATCAGTGTAAAAACTTCCACTGACTCCAGAAAAAGAACAGTGTTTAAACACTAACAGATACTGCTAAGGGAAATGTGCATGACATTTTTAATAGAGATTAAAATATAAGTGCACAGAACATAAGCCTAAAGGACAGTGTGAGTTGATTTGTTTGGTTTTAGTTGTTTTTTTGTTTTTCTTAGGTGACTAATGAATGAATCAGACTTTGCAAAGATCATACCATTAGCTCTTTAACCTTTCTGAGCATCAGGATGCATTTGCTTCTTTGCTTTTACCACAGGAAGGTTTCAGCTATAATGTTATTCTTACAGTTGCTCAAGTTACTTGGCATTTCAAAACTCCATTCATCTATGGAGTTTTATTAAATGCTAGCTGTTTTTTCTGTTGCTTATAGTTTGTTTATTATACATGATAAAAGAGGTGTTTTGCTGAGAGAGGGTGAAGAGGTATGGGGTTGCTAACTCAGAGCTTTCTCTTTCAAATCATGAAGCAAATGAGCAGCCCAATTTCTCTCCCTCTCCCTCAGTACGGCCAGGCAATGAGCCTTGTCTCTCTCTCTGAAGTTAAAACAAGTTAACTGTCATTGCTCAATGTGCAAAAAATCAGCTGTAAGGAAACTTGGGTCACTAAATATATCCCAAGCTGTGACAGAGGTAGTTGTGATGCAGTCAGCCTGTTGTTTCTCTGTACGGGACGCAGCTCTTGAATTTTATTTCACAGCAGCAACAGACAAACCAGTAAGTTCAGAAAACAGTTTCAGTCTACCTCCCACATAATTAACTTCATTACTTTTCTCATGCAAATAGTAATCTTTCTTTAAAAAAGTTCCTTGGACCAGGTAATGATGGGCATCAAATAGTGAAGTCAGATTTTCTGTCCTATAAAAGCCTAGCCATAAGGCCAGTCATGATACTAGTCTAAACAATCATCAGCATACAGGACCAACTTCCCCTCTGCTTCTCAGAAGACATCATCTCTCAAGGATGTGTCAGAATCAATGATCATTTTCTTCCTGCAAATACATGTGATCTGTGAGCACAGGTTTTCCCACCTTAACCAATGAGAAATTCAAGGTGAACTTGTATCTAATGGGGTTGCAAGTTAATGCATAGCTGCCTTATGGCAGCCCATCAGCTGGAGTTGCATCAGTTATTAATAGCTTAGAAACCACAACCAAGCAAACAAAGACTAAGCAAGCATAAGAAAAACGAACAGAAAAATGAGTTATTGTAAAGCAGGACTTTCTGAAGTTCATGGGCCACTGACTTGACAAGTTATCCATCTTGGGACCTAAATAACTGAGTAGATAACTGTGTATGTTCAAAACCATGAGGGTCACATATTCATTCAAAACTGAGTAGTAAAAAATTAAATCAGATTATTTCACTGATGTCTCTAACTAGGGAGACTCCACATGTTTGTGAGGGGAACGATTAAATCTCTCACCCAAAAAAGAAATGATCTCCCATGCCATGCCTGATAATTTAGAGTCTTCTCAGGTTTTTGAATTATGCTACTGTATGTAGCTGAAAATTGTTTGATAAGCATCACTAAGTGGTCTGGCTTTAAGCCAAGCCTGTCATCTAGTGGAGTGCTATGCTATTCCAACTTTAATCTAGATAACTGGCACACATAAAATAAGGAAACACAAATGTGACACAGCTGCAGCTAGTCTGGTGGAGTTAAAATGCTTAACAGTGTTTTATGCCTGTAATATAAGACTGCTTACTAATGGGAGAATCCTATATGCAAAAGAGTGGCAATCAGATTGCCTTTGATATAACTGGTTATAAAAATGTTGGAGCTTTAGTATTTATGGTGCCTGCAGGTTACAATAAAATGCTTCTTGTGTTATGACATTAGCAGACATTAAAAATGCTGTGTAACTATGGCCATACTTCATAAGTTATTGCCCAACACATGTAGCAAGCTAAGTTTGCACCAGAGAACAGGTTAATGATCAACAGCTTACACAAAGGCTTGTGACATAACAGACATTAGAATGATATGTTGTGCAATCCATGTGCCCTTTCTGAATATTATATCTGAGTGTGCCAGGAAAATACAGTGTATGTATTAAGTTTACTGAACAAGAGTCAGTGAGTAAATTAAATAAATAGTGCATGATCCAAGTGCTTTTGTCAATAGTGCATTGATTATAATGCCACATACTGTACTAAAAATCTAATAAATACAAAATATCAGCTGGATAACTAGAACATAAGTAATGTTAAGTTCTGACACTTGAAGCAAATATAAACCACCTTATTTGTGTTCTAGAAGTAAAGGATTTTCCCCTCAGGAAAAAAATATACACTATCACATACTCTACATTTCAAAACAGGAAACAGGTGCTTGGAAAAGAAATAGAGAGATCTGCTACTTTAATTATAGACTGAGAGACTAATATGGGGAAAAATAATTCCGGTAGTAGAAGAGACAGATGATCAGAAATATAAACCAGAAATTATTTGTTCAGCCAAGACATATTATATACTTGAACCTGTTACATACTCAGACATATTATACACTTTGTGTCTCCAGAAGTATCTCTGCAAATGTATGACATGCAGTTGTGATCACAGCAATGCATAGGAAGCACTGAAGTAGCTCCCTGACTTAACATGGCATGTCACTAGGTTGCTAACCGACTATGGCTTTGGTTCCTTGCTTTGCACTAAAATTAAGAATATTGTACACAGTTGTGTAAATACCAATGCACAGGCTTGCTTTCCTGGGACAGCAGCACCTTCTTGCCCATGAAACATTTGTAGAGGTTTTCTGAGACTAACTGTCCGACCTGGAGGCTGATGTAACCTCTACAGCTTGTACCCGACTGCACAGAAGAACTCAGGCTCAGTAGTCCTGGTGCCACCAACAGTTAAGGAATTTTCCCTGCCTATAATCAAAACTGCATAAATTTCTCAAAATACTAATAGCTGACACAGAGCTGTGAGCTAGCAAAGACAAAACAAAGTAAAAATATTAAGGTGGCTGCTGGCAATGACAGCAGATTTCAGCGCTGTAGGTCAGCTAGCTGACTTATTCTTGAAAAGATTGTAGCTTTACACAGAAATTCCCCTTGATGTTTTCTCTTAGCTGTTAGGCAGTGTCACCAGATATATTAGAAGCTGGCATGTTTGGTTTTTTTATTGGTCCTCCAAGGTAACCTTCATAAAAACTTGTATATTTTCAAACTACGTCAGGATTTTAGGGCTCAGTTGATAATCATTTGTGACTAATCTGATTTAGGAAAGGATGACATGCAAGTAGGCTGATGATCAGCTTGCAGTTTGTGACAGCTATGTCGCTACAAAGGTGGCATTCTCATTTTCATGACCCGATCACCCCCAAAAAAGTCCAAGAAGCTGTGGGCCAAATTATTCACAAAAGCATGATCCAGAAAAGTAAGCTTTTGAGAAAGTGTGAAATTTTAAGTATTTGAGTAGTTCTACAGACTTCAACCTACTCATATGTTATGCTGGATCAGTCTCAGGCTAGAGCGAGATATCTGTGAGAATGCAACTGACAAGTACCCTGCATACATGCCTCCAGTTGAGCTGTGCATTGGTTTCACTTCACCTGAGTGTAATGAGTTGAGCATCTGTTCAGAAACTTGAGTGTTAATGTGGAAGACTGTAATTTTCTCTTAATTAGATATATGTTGCAAATGTATGTTGGCTGTTTCTAAAGATAAAGCATTGTTCATTTATAGTATGTGTTTACCCAGAAAAATGTATTCCCTACATCTAGAATGAGAAATAGTGCAGAGTTTGATGAATACATCTCTTTGCACACGCAGACATGAATGTATTTTATGTTTAAACTAAGTACATGTTGTAAAGCACAGAGAAAAAGCTGATTACTTGCAAGGATGGATAACACAGTATGTGGCTAAAGTTTAGGCAAGCACGTAATTTTGTAATGAAATCACTTAAATGTGTTGGGGAATTCATTTTCCTTTCACCCTCAGAAAAACTGATCCACATAGGAAGAAATGGAATTTTATAGTGAGGTTTTAACTCCTTTTCTCCCAGACTTCTTGCATACTCTCCTGCCCTTTCTGCTGGATCTACAGCTTTTACATGTCTCTCTGTGACTCTCTTCCTTTTGTCTGCCTCCTCAATGGCTCCAGAGTCCTAAAGAAATGTTCAGCTTTGAAGCCTGGCCTAAAAAAATGGTAATTTTCCAGACAAAGGCCAGGTGTTGCTTCCAATTTATTCAGTATGCATCCCTATTATCCTGCAGGTCAGCTCCTGCAGAGCACACTCCGTGGGTGTTCTGGCTGTGTAAGTAGGGCCTGTGAGATTTGCCCCATGTGACTGAACTGCAGATGGCACTTCCATATCTCTTATTTTAGCAGCAGTCAATTTGCTAAATGTTCTTAATAGCAAGTTAGAAGGTGATTTCTGTGTCACAGCATCACAGCTTTCTCATGCCAACCAGTGAAGGAAATGTAGTGTCCATTGTGAGAAAACAGGGCTGGACATGTAAACTCCAGATCCATGGAGAGGGTGAACATTGGCATAGTTCTTAGCTGCCCAGGCAAAAAGCTAAAGTAGGCTGTGCCACTACAGAGGCATGGATTTTGTTTCATTGTGCCTTTCCCTACTCACTTTGGAGAGAAAGAATATTGGTTCCTCTCAGAAGAACTTCAGTAAGAGGAGATGTGGGCTAGGCTTTGCAGAGTAGACTTCCTGAGACACACTACCTGCCTACCAGTGCTTGCACAGCTTCTGAATCAGAGCATGAACAAAAAGCTTTGCAAGTGCTCACACAGGTCCTTTGTCACTTGCCAAGACTCCTTAACTTCTGGAGGCAAATTCAGCTGATCTCTTCCTAGGAAAGTCAGCCATTTCAAGAAAACAATGAGTTTGGATCACTGTTCGCTTTAAGGACAGATAATTTTTTCTCTACCTCCACAACCAGGTTTAGACAAAAAGGAAGAACAACTCACCCTTTGTCAATACACTGTATTCAAACCAAACTAATACATTTGTCTTCTGCAAGAAAACAAAGACAAGTTTGAGTTTATAATTAAACCACTTTTGGAGTCATCACACTGGAATTTTGCTTCTTTCCTGCATTGTAATGGCTCCTCTCAGATGAAGAAAGGAACCATCTCAGACAAGCATTGCTATCTGCAGCTGCTTATCTCCAGTTAAATCCAAATTTCTTTTACAGAACTGTTGAATGCTGCTGAAATTCCCAGAAGTTAGAAGTTGAGATGCCATTCAAAGCCCTACTTTTGAATTCTCTTTGCCCCAGATTCAGCCATTTATTTTTATGTGCATGGTGATAACTAGGAATTGATCGCCTTTACATTTCATTGCTAGAAAACCTTGCATCAGCTTCAGTTATGGCTAGATGAGGCCCAGGATTCTTTATGACAATTTCTTAATCATATCAAATGTCTTCTTACACAGCAGATGAACTCAAACAACTATGTGATTATGTGACCAATAGAATATTTGAATTTGATGGCTTCATGCTTCTTACCTGAAATTTTTGGAACAGTGTTAATCATATCAAATGTCTTCTTACACAGCAGATGAACTCAAACAACTATGTGATTATGTGACCAATAGAATATTTGAATTTGATGGCTTCATGCTTCTTACCTGAAATTTGTGGAACAGTGTTAAAATTGTGTGTTAGTAATTTCTTAATTTTAAAGGAGTTGATCTATTACCTCTTTTACATATTCTATATATTTTTATTATGCACTGTTATGACATAAACACAGTGAAACATCTATCATGCTGTCTAAAACCTGTGTAAAAGGAGAAAGAAAAAGAGAAAAAAGGACCTTTTTCCCAACAAGATTGGAAAATCAGAAACAAATGATGTATTGTTCAAAGGCACCCTAAACTGGCTATGTTATGAAAAGGATCAAAGCAATGCAGCAAAGGCGATTGTCATGGGTTCAGCAGTAGCAGTCATTTTTTCTCCTTAGTAGTTGGTGCAGCACTGTGTTTTTGACTTGTGGC
>JANRGW010036471.1:0-18205 GCA_024733675.1 Psilopsiagon aymara | reverse complement strand
GGAACTCCTACTGTTTATTTGTTTTTACTTTAGATTGTTGCCCCAAGCACTTAAATAATTGTAATAAAATAATAATAGAATTAAGATTAGATAAATTAAGTGGAAATGAAACTGAATACATTTTCCATGACAGCTGGCAACTCCCATTCTGTGACTGCTCAGAAACAAAACTGGAATTTTTATGACAGTAGACAATAAGGCGATCGTGTACAGGATGTAACCCAATGCTCAAGAGGAGCAGTGTGGAAGTGACACATCAACAAAAACAAACTTGTTTCATTTATGTGCTGTTAATTACCATAACTTACATAATCATGGACATCTGTTCTCCCTTTCTCATGCATGTACCTATACACAGATGATTGCTATCTATTAGTCAGAAGAGCAAACAGCATTGCATAGAGATATGTGGGTTATAGCATATAATTGTATATCTGCATATATATACAGATATAATATTGTATCAGATATAATACCTGATATAATACATATATACAGATATAATATCTGTATATATAAACAGATATGCCCAATTCTATTATTTTCATTCCTGTGTCACTCTGCAAGGAATTTTTTTTATTTCTTAAGCTTCATATCCAAACCGTAAGTAGCGGTCCTTGCATAGGTGGAGGGGAGTTATACAGAAGAAAGCACAAATTGGTTTTAATTAAGGAAAAATTAAGTCTGACAGTCAGTGTAATATATTTTGTCATGATGGTTCTGAAACACTGTTTCATTTTTTTCAGACAGACTATAAAGTTTTATCAGCTTTAAAACAGCTGCATCGTTCCAAAAGAAATAGCTACTGTTTTATTGCATTATTCATTTAAAAAAGAAAAGCAACTGATGATAGGCAAATTATGACCGCTAGCAAATAGATTTTTATTTCTGTTGAGTCTTGAGTATTTAAGGGTGATATTTGTTCCAAGAAGTGTTTTCTGATTGTCCATTCTCAATTGCTCTATTCTTGGAATTTTATAAAAGAAGCCAAGAAAGTTAACTGATTTGCTTGAACTTCATGTCATTTTTGTACCTCAAGTCTTATGGTCACATATCTTGTATGCACAAATTTAAGGATTATTCAAGAGCATAGCTCTGTTTGAAGTAACATTTTATCATAAAAAAATGGAAGTACTCATATACGTAAGGTTAAAAACCACCCTTTATATTGACACATATGTATTACTGTGAGATTGTTAAAAAGCAAAAATTGTCCTTAAAATAAATTTTTAAAAGCTCTGAGATCTTTGAAATGTGCTGATATTTCATTTTTTTCACTAACACCTACTGCTATAAACTTTGAAATGAATGTGAAATTAAATTTCATCTTAATCAATAGGCCTAACTTTGTTTGCATTTCTGTTGATTACTGTTTGATAACAAGTAAAACCAAATTATCATCTTTTTTCTGTACATATCCTGGATAACATGTTCTGGGTTAAATAACCCTAAATTACAGGTACTGAATTACTGCTCCCACTTTTGAGAAGGACAATTCATTAGATCATTCTGCATGTGCCCTTTCATGGGACAGAAAATTGGTGTTCCATGTTCATTTCTAAAAGACTATCAATCACACATTATTGAGATTTGGATATTTAATTGTTTATTCTCCCACTCTCTACTCTTATGGTCAGTGTGCTAGGATTGTCCCACCAGCTGGGAGGAGCTGGAGAGACCAAAATGGTGAACAAAACTTGCCTTACTGAAAGTAAAAGAAACTGTTTACATGCTGCCAAATGCTTACTGGGGAAAATGAGTATTATTTTCATGCTGTCATTCTTCCTTGTTATCATTATACTGATTTTTCTATTCCATGTGTTTGTATTTGTCTTTCATCCACAGGATCTAACAGAAACATCGGGGGAGAATATGCTGCATTAAATTGCTAGATAAAATAATATAAATGCATAAGTGAGCTGTCCCACATAAAAGAAAAAAGGTTAACAACCATTCTCAGTTTATATATATTAGTCTGTATTCTGAGGCCTCAGGATTTAAATCATGTCCACTCTCTTTTGTGGTGTTTTTTTTTTCTTTCTCACCTGTATCTGCTTTCAGTCTCTAGTAGAATAATTCGGTTATGTATTCATTTGAATACTGTGAAAATATTTACATACTGTACTTTTGTTGTATTTCTTTGAAGAGAAGAAAACTCAAAGGATCACCACTCAGAAAGTCATCAGTCCATGGTCCCACTGCACCCATGGAATTAAGGGAAAAATTCGCTGTTGCCATTGTACACTGGTCTCTGAGGGGGCTGATGAGATAAGGGAAGAAAGGAATTATTGGGATATAATGGCATACTATACCAGTTTAACTTTCCTGAGGAACTGGATCACTGATCTAAAATAGTAAATTGCTGCTCTAATTTCATACCCTCACACCAGGAGTTTGATATACACTAGAAACACATAGACAAAATTCAAGGTGATACTGCGGTCTCTAAAAGCCAAAGGAGACCTACACATATAGACATATAGATATATAGATATGGCTATATTTATGCATGAAATAGATATAGATATGCATGCACATGCAAAATTTTTATTTGATGTTTCTGCTGAGTCAGGCAAAGGAGACTGAACTTGGTTTATACTAATCCATGTCTCACGACTTGGAGGGGAGCAGTGGACTTCTTTGGTTTTATTTCTCACTTGTCTTGCTCACTACTGTAAAAGAAAGAAAATTGAAGTTAATTTACCTAGCCAGGAAGCCTGCCTTTTCCTGCTTTCTCTAACTAAAAGTGTGCTAAACCAGGGGCTGGTAGAATGAGGAAGAAAGATATGGCTGGGTATGACTGGTATCTTTGAACTGGTTTAAACTGATGCTCTGATACATCCTGCATACTGCTCACTTTACACCCACTAAAATCCAGATTTATTCCATGGAAATCAGTGTTCCTTTAAGGTGGCTGAAGCAGATTTTTTTTTATTCCCTAGTAGAACTTGTGCCAAGTTATATTGGTACTAGATGTAGTGCAAGCTCATTCCCTCTAAAATATAATGCCTCATATGAACATTTTTCTGAATAAAAACGTTTTATCTTTTCCTTAAAAATTTCTGTATCTGAAAGAATTATTTTTTTCCTAGCACCTGCTTAATCTTTTGTTCCATAGATAATTTCTCATTACCCAGGTGTCCTCTTGTGGACCCACAGAAAGATTGGGCCTAGTTTAAGTGTGAAATAATCCTGTTGCTTCTATCTGAAAATGAATGAGCCCAGGATTAGATCAGATAAAACACACTTGAGATAAAGTGCACGAGGTGGATTATATGGGAAAAGAGGATTTAGTGAAGAACATATCCACAACTTTTTGTTAACATAGAGAATGGTAGCTTTTGTAAGCAACATTTATGGAAACTCAACTGGAGGTTTAAAAGCTATGTCTTTTGTTGTACATTTCTCTGCATACATTTGCTTTGTAGTTGGTAGCTTTAACTTTGGAAGCCATGCTGGGCTTTGACTCATGCTCATTTTGTTTAATGAAAAGCTAAGGATGTACTTTTACTCATAGATTCTTGTTTTGTTTTCTTTGAAGTTTATTAAGCTATCCAGTAAGATGGGAGGTTCATTAGGCTGCTATTATCACAGCCACAAATTAAGCATCTGTTCCCTGGGGAGTTATGAGCTTCAAGTGGATGTCAGAGCCATACTTATTGCAATATTTACTTAATTACCAAGTTAAAACTTCTTGTCATATAAAATACAAACATGGAGTCTGCTGTCCATGTTAGAGACATACTCTCCACCTGCTGAATGTTTAAGATTCACTTATTCCATCTAAACACTGTTTAAAATATGCCCCAAATATTTTGTTAAACAGTCAGAACTTTAGAAAGGTAAACCGAGAACAATCAAGCACACTAGTGAATTTAAGATATGATCAAAAATATTAAAAAATCATATTCTATCTGACATTGCTGTTGATTTTGGTTTCACATCTCAGGACGCTTGTAGCTTCCAAAAACCAACAAATGCATCAAAAAACTTAGCTAATAATAATTTGCCAAAGCACCTCAAAAATCAGCATGTAAAGGGGTTTTGTCGAGTAGTTAGTTGGAGACCACTGGAGTTGAGAGCTCTTCTCTGTAATAAAATCAGGCTTTTCTAGACTGGAGCACACATCTTTTATAAAAACTCAAGGAGTTTCTCATAAGAGGAAAATGTGCCATCCCAAATTCTGAAAGTCATTCTTTATAGTCATTTTGCTGGGTTTTTAACTCCTCTTCAGTGCTTTAATTGTCTAATGTAAATTACAGAATTATTAGATCTTCCCCTGTCTAGTCTTTCAAAAATATCAAGCTGTATAAAACTTCTCAGACATAACTTTTGTGAACAGGTATGACTGTTGGGAGGATGTCAACACTGCAGAACAATGTTGCTTTTTTTTTAAAATCACTGTTCATTTTTACTTCAGGTGTTGCATTTGAACTTTATAGGTTATTGTCTGCCAAACTCCTCATTGGCATGCTATCTGCTATATAACCAATACCTCACTGCAAAACTTTCTACTTTTTTGTGTCTTATACACATAATTCTCACTCTACTACTAATGGACTGTTTGACATGGTCCATTTTGGAAGCCCTTTTCCCTGTAAAGAAATCCTACAACTATTTAATATTTGAGAAACCCTTCCTCTGGAGATGCCTGTGCCTTCCCCAACTGTAGAAGGAACACAGGCTTCTAAATCCAGGTCCTCCATAATTTATAAAAATTCTAGTTAATAGAAGTATGCTATTTAAAAACATAGGCTTATGAAACCCCAAATTTTAAAAAAATAATGGCTACATCTGTGTCTTGAGCCTTTTCTGCTTCTTCCATCAGAATGAAAGGCCAGCTTAATAAAGTAGTCACCTACCAATGAATTTACCTTCTGAATATTACTGGCCTGTTTTGAAATAGTCAACATGAATCATTTTAGTTTAATGAGCCATTTTGCAGCTTGAACTCTTCAAGAAAACTCTCTTCTGGGAGGTTCATATAAACTGTTTTCATGTAAAATTCTGAGATTTTGAGATCCAATATAAAAGAAAGGTATAAAACCTCTAGTATCTCTCTTTCATAGGAAATATCATAACAGTAAGTCTTCCTAGGAAATGATATATACTAAATACAAAATTTAATACTAAAGTACTTGCTGTGTATTTGATAAGTTTATATTAATTTGCAAATAATTTTGATAACTTTAAAAAAGTAAAAAATAATATCAATGCCTGAAAATATGAAGATATTAATATTTTGGTAATCAGTAAATCACATCTATTATAGGTCAGTGAAAAATTCAAGACATTATCCAAAAAAAAACCCCAACAACTTAGCCTTCGATTTCTTAGTCTTGTGTACAGCTTTTTTTCACTTGAGCTTTTTAAAAACTCATGCTCTTTATGAAAATGCACTTAGCCTGTTCACCGTTCAGTTCTGCAAAACCAAGATTACAAAAGATTTACAAAATTATCTTATGAAGCATTAAATATTAATAATATTTATATGAATAATTTTTATATTAATAAATATTAATAATGTCATTCTTTCTTCAGGGTGAAATATTTAGAAAAGTTTAAATAAACTGATTAGCTTTTGTGTTGTTGTCTAACAATAATTAAAATGAGAAAAAACATCAACCATTTTAGCTATGAGGAACTCCACTACAAAGTTGCATAGGTGCAAACATCAGTGACATTATTTACATTTATATAAATGTCGTCAGAATATGACTTTTACTCTGAAGTGTCAAAGATTTCTCAAGTTTACTGAAATACTGGGAAATGAAACAACATTTTATATAATCTATGAATAATTATAGTAAAATAATAATGGAATTATTCCTTAGTGAATTTTATTTTTCCTATGTTTTTTTAAAAATAGATTTATGATTAAAAATAGCACTCTGTAATTATAGCCAGAGCTATTTAAGGTTTTTTTATCACTGCTAATGAAAATATGGTCATACCTTCTATGAAAAGTATATTTCTCAATATGATGTGCTGTAAACAACATGTCTTTAGGCTATTTTTGACCTTTAACCAATGGGAAAGGTCTGTCTAGTTGATCTTATCTAATTACACAGCAGGTACGAAGAATTAAACCAATTTAGGTTGAGTCCTGGTACAATATCAAGTATCAGACAATGCTTCCAAAAGGAAATACTTAACAAATTTGTAATCTACTGTTATATTTATCCAGGGAAAGAGGTTAATAAAAAAAAATAAAATAAAATGTGAGCTGTGTTCAACTGACTGAAATCCCAAGTGCAAATCTATGTTATCAAGTTGTTTGTAAAAATTGACAAGAAATGCTCTCATGAGCAAATGAAAAGCAAACAATCTACCCTGGACCTACACTGTGATAGACTGATTATAAAATCACACAAGAAAAGTAAAACATTAAATTGCTGGCTCCAGCAGGCTTAAGATACTTGCTGGACTTTCAAACTGAACTTCTATGCTTTTCACTGAGAGAGCAGAGAACATAACAAGAGCTTAAGAATAATGAGGTTTGGTTGGTTTTTATTTATAAAGTGTTTTTTTTTTTTTTTTTTCAATAGTTAGGTCCTTAACAACACAAGCATAACCTAAGGGGACAACTTTGTTTTTAATAGCAATACAGGCCCCTAACACAATTTGGGCTCTACCTCCTTGCTGAGATGAAGCCTGACACCTTTCAGGGCACTGCATCAAGAGCTGAGCTGTTTCATTGAAGGACCAGGAAGACGGGGTAGACAGTGCTTCCTTAGCAAGCAGCAAAACCAACAAAATCCACTAGTAATACACTGACTGATATGGTGCCATCACATGAGGAACTGGTGTTTCAGAGATTTTGTGTGATTAAGCCCTAAATCCTTGCAAAGCCTATCCTGCTACAAATTGTCAGACACAAGGGGATAATTCAGAGGAAATGTCATCCAGAGGGACCATTAACTTCCAGTGATCAAATCTAATCCACATATATTTTCAACTACTATTTATTAAAAAGATACAGGGCCAAATTCTCTAAAATGTGCAATTCAGGATGCAGTTTTGGCCTCCAAGATGGAAGTCTGCTGAGCACCTTAGATTTTCTGCTTGGTGTGATGCTGGATAACCACTGACCCCCATACATACCCAGGTCTCGCCAAGCAGAGGCAAGATGATGCTGGTACAGCATCTTTGGTGGTTAACTTTGGCTGTAAATCTGGAACGGGATGTGGACTGCAGTAATCCTGCTTTTGTTGCAGTGATGTCCAAATGACTAAAAATGAAATAGAGCTTGAAGTTTGCATACTTTTGGACAATTTTGCTCATCAAAAACAACTCCTGAAAATATTCCTTCCTGTCTCTATTTCCTGCTTCTGAGATTTTTCTTGTATTGAAATAGCCTTAGGTGGCCTAAACATTTGTTTGAAACTTTTTTTTCAAGGAGGCACCTAATAGTGTCATTATTTATTGTTGTATGTCTTAAGAGAATATTCAGATGCTTAAAACTGTAAGTTGAGCATAATGCAAGCCACTATAGAGCAGATGCTAAGCTTGAAGTGCTCTTAGGAATACATATACCACATTTTAATTTCAACTCCTATTATTATACTAACTAGTCACAAAATGGCTTCCTATTTATGCAATATGTTATCTGTAATGTCACTTAAATTGAATAGATGAGTGCCTTTAATAATGTATGTTTACTTCATGAACTTGTGGGCAATTACATTGTAATTATGTCTTTTGTAGGTCCTTTTTTGCTGACACATGGTGCACCAGTGCATTTTAAGTGTAATTGCAGTTCTCCCTACCATTTACGAAAGCTGAACATTGTTAAAGGTTTGTAAATTACCAACACTTAGACCATAAGCAACTAGGCAAATTAAATGGCAGTGTCAGTACTATTACAATGTAAATTGGTGTCAAGCATAATCCAAGGTAGAAGCATTTTTACAGAAGAATAATGTTTACATAGCACCTCAAAAAATGCAACAGAGACACAGATACTCCCAAACTTGCAAAACTGCATATTTTTGATAACTGAAAAAACACGTACAACATATAGTGTATGAAGCTATCAACTATTCAATCAAGCAAATATCTATACTTACACACCAGGCTACACAATCATCTTATAGAAAGGAAAGGCATGAACAAATGCTAGTCTATCAGATTGCCATCATTCCTTTTCCTTGGGAATGATGCTTCATCGGAGAAGGAAGAAAATATATTCCTAGCAGCCTGTAATGCCTCAGGGGGAGGGAGCTATACAGACCATCCTTGCAGTGAAAACTGGATCTTGCCTATCCCATCCTTGCAAGACCTTGTGGGACCATGTACTCACCAGCATGAAGGAAGGAAGCAACTAGCACATTGATGGTGCTTGTTCCTCCCTCTTTCCTTAGGGTGAAGGTATAGCGCTATGGTGACTTGCAGGACCATAGTGCAGGAGGATAATGGTGTGTCATCATCAGGATTTTAGCTTTGCAATGTATTTGGTGTATATCCCCAGGTAAAATCAAGTTTGGGTCTACAGTGATATTTGACCTGATCCTTACAGCAGGATGAACTTTAAAGCCTGGTGAAGAGAAAGAAGTTCTTCATCCCTACCCTCATTCTGGCTGGGCAGTGAGTTAAATCCCCCAGGTGATGTGAAAAGCATAGGAAGAAAGAAACCATCTCTTGTCATTAGCATGAGGTCATATCTTCTGCAGCTGGGATGCTGGGACTGTTGGACAGAATACTAAAATTAGGTCAACATGTTTTCAGCATGATGGTTTAAACCTATCCTCTGTGTGTTGCATCATTATCCACCTCAACATCTGGATCACAAGATTGCATTTCACTTTCATTTTTTCATCTACTTTGATGGTAAACCAGAAATTTCAAAGCAGAGAGTATTTTTATTTGCCCAACATTTGCAATGATTTGTGAAGCACAGTTACAAAAATACAACTTTACTACAGACTTGATATATTTGTGTTGTTTTCAAGAACCAAAACTAGGAGAGTTGATTCTGCTTTTACTATAGGAACTTGAACTATCATGTGCATGGACATGTCGCTACAGAATTTTTTTAAAGTAGATTTATGTCGCCCTATGGGGCTTAGGGTATAGTGATTATTATACACTGAGAAATGTGCATTTAGCTTACGAAACCAATGTCCCACAGAGGTGACCACTCTAGAAAGACCAGCAACATCACTTAAGTAAATTAATTTTGAAGTACTGTCCCGTCACTTCATGCCTCTAGGCCAATCACTCACTGGTAGAGACATCCTAGTTTTGGATTAAACCAGCTCAACCGTGCAAACTGTAGCACTGCATGGGAATGAGCATCTGGGATTGACAGCTCACAGATCTTGGCAATAGAGGCCACAAGTCCAATGACATAATTTTTATTTAAAGCAAAATCCTAGTGGCATTTTGGTAGAATGCAATCTTCAGTAAATATTTACCAGAATAACATCCAGGAGGATGGATGCTGATCTCACTTGCCTTCCTTGAAACTTGGAAGTAGCAATGAAATTATACTGGTGCAAATCAGAATCCTATCCTATGGCTAAATGCAAAAATCAGTATGATACAATGGAAACAAACACATTTCCAGGCCCAGCAAGCACGTGCACAGTAAGCTGTTGCTCATTTTATCTGTTCTGAGTTGCCAGGGATTTTGAATTGCTCTTTCTATTGGTGTTTCTAACTAAAAGTGAGAAATGCAAAATACACAGTATGAAACCAAACCACTGAGGGGCTGGTAGCCAGCTCCCCATGATTAGCTTGGTCAGAAAAAGGCTTGCAGACCAGTGGCACAAAATGGAACACAAAGGTTTTAATTGTCCCTGGCCTTACAAGGGGCAGCATGGAAAAACACACAACACCCAGTCACCTTTAGCTATTCTTTTTGTTTTCTAAATGCATGATAATCATCATATAGAACATACTGCTTAAATTAAAAGCTCCTTAGTACAGCCACTACAGCCTTACTAGAAGCTTTCTGTGTAACCTGCTGAGGTGGCTCAGCAAGCACCAACACCATCTCTAGTAACTTCTGTTTGACTGGATACACCTACTTGGGCTATAATTTAAAGAAGTTAATTGAAGGTTGAAGACTGATGATTTTCATAGGCACAATAATCTCATGCTCACAGGCCTCCTCATACCTCTCCTACACCACTTTTGTTTTCACCTTTTTACACTAAACACAAAAAGGTTTTCAGTAAACATCAGTGCTAAGTGCTAGTCCATTTAAAAGGACATAAATTATTCAACTACTGCAATTATTGCAAAAATGTAACTTTTAATTTGGGGAGAAAAAAAACCCTTAATTGCTACATTCAGTGACTATTCTTCCATACTCACAATGGACTTAGAAGAGAACAGCAAAAAAGTGAGGAATCCCATTGCCAAACACATCCCCTAAATTACCAGTTTGTCTATGGAGCTTTTTACTTTAATGCACTTAAGGGGAATAGCTCATCACTAATGATTTGGAAATACAGATCACGTATATCTTCAACTCAAAGTTGCCCAGTAACCCAAGTTTTAAAAGCCATGTTGTATCTTCTTCCTCTAATATACATACCAATTTTTTAAAAAATAATATTAATAACACAAAAATACCATGACAAGCACAATGGTTTCCCTACAAACTCTATCACCTGTTTATCTCTCACCCTTAGTACTAACACTAAATTGGGCTTCATGAATTATTTATGAGGGGCCCTTTAATGGGATCATTTTTCCTAGCTAGCACTGACACTAATGCTAAGAAAAATCTCTTGACATTAATCTTGGGTTGAGGAAAGCTCCAAATACCTAGTTTCCTTCTGAATGTTCCCTTTCCTCCTATTTAACACATTGCAGAAACCAGTCATTCTGCAGCTCTGTTATGCATGAGTATGGACATGGGAGGGGAGAAGGGAAGATACGAGGTCAGAGAGGGAATTGGTAGCATCAGGATGTTCACACTGGGAACTCTGAGGTCTGGTCCAGCTCACATTAAATATAAATAAAAGTTTCCCATTGCCAGTCCTGGATAGCTGATGCAAGTCCCAAGCTCTGCTCTTTTTTCATATATGCATAATCTCTCTGAAAGAAATGGGAGTATCTGTTTGAAAAGACCAGCAAGCTATGAATTTCTAATGACATTATTTTAGTTAAACTGTCTAGAATTGATTAAATCTCCCTTTTTTCCCCATTATTTGTAGCTATTCTGATGAAGTGATTCAGGACATTTTCCAGGGCTGATTACAAGATTAATAGGCTCTGGTCTTGCAATTGCAAATATGACCAGTGATAGAGCATAAGAAGCCAAAAGCAGGTTTTGGCATATCCTAAAGACAGAGTTCTTTCTAATTTATACACAAAGATGACTTCTGCAAAATATTATCCAAATTAAAATCCCTTCCCGAAAGAAAAATCTCAAGATATCCTGATATAAAAAAGATGGCATCTTAGAGAACAGTGAATTTCTGTCTAAAACATAGCTTGTTTGCTAGTGCTGTGGTAGTATGTCCCACTCCCACCCCCCTGCCCTAACATACATACTCTTTTGGTCATAGTGATGGAACTATTGACTTTCCTCATTTTTCTAAAATAAAATACCTAAAAAGCAATGCATTTATTTTTTCAGTTGTAGCTTTTTGACATCTATAATGGTTTTGTGTCTAAATCTGACAACATTTGTAACAAACTGAAGTGACTGTACCATTGGAATGTGTCCTGGAGGCTTTTTCTGTCAGAGGAGATGACAGTAACTTTTCCCATGCAGATTAAGCTGGTGTTTACAGATTTGCCCTGGGTGTGCATTTTTATCCAGCTGTGATCAAGTAACACTGCCTGATGAGTGCCAGACAGATCTCCTGATACGAAGGGCTTACATGCCCATCACTTCTGCACAGAATATGGTTCCAATCTGGACACCATGACAAAGGTCAGTTAACATTTTATTTTATTGTACTAAGACAGAGTACCCACATAAGAATGCAAAAAGCTTAATAATTTAAAAATCTCCTTGCCATTTTACAGAAAATTTAAGCACTGTGATTTTGAATATTTTTGTTCTGGCTTTCAGTTCCCTACACTGAACCCTAAGGATTTTAAAACAATAAGCAGTAGGATTGACAGTTTCACAATTTAGAATTTATGATTTCTTTCATTCTTTTTTCCCACTGCTGAATATCTTTACCTTGCATGCTGTAATAATCTGTGATATGGCAAAATATAGCTCCAGTCATATAAGCATTTCTTCCATCAATGAAAATGTATGAGGTCAAGAGATTGTTAGCTTTTGTGGGACCTGAACTATAGACATTATAGAGATATTCTAAAAGTAGCAGTGGCTGCATATTGCTTTCCCAGAACTCCTGGCTGTTCAAAGCTGGGATGGAAGAAGTTTTGTTTCCTAATATCTGAGTTCATGTTTGAAGCCTCTAATTCATGAAATCAAACCATCCTTTGAATTTGAACATAAACCATATCTCTAAATACTAGCAACATGAGCATTGCCTAAAATACTGGTGCCTTATTTCATATCTGCTGTGTGGCTTGAAGATGTTGCTAAAACCACAGAGATGTGCCAAAGTAACACCTGTAAAAGGAGTGCTTAAACTAGTGGTTAGATTCTGCTTTTTATCAGCATTTTAACTGGTGGTGGAAACCAATTGATCAATCTTTATACCAGACTATGTGAAAACAATACTTGCAAACAGTTTCCTGTTTGCTTTAAAATGCCACACAATTTATAGGCCTTTCCCGCTCTTGTTCCGATCCCACTATAGGCAAGCATGAAGAAACTGACCCTCTACCCTGTGCAACAGGCAGCTCTGTGTCATCTAATTATCCTAACAAGTGACAGGACAAGTGGTAATGGCCTCAAGCTGCACCAGGGGAGTTTTACTTCTGATATTAGGAAAAATTTCTTCACAGAGATGATAATCAGGTAGTAGAAAAGGCTTCTCAGGGCAGTGGTAGAATCACTGTCCCTGGAAGTGTCCAAAAAACGTGCAGACGAGGCCCTCAGTGATACAGTTTTCTGGTGGTCTTGGCAGTGCTGGGTTAGATGATGGTTAGACTTGAGGATCTTAAGTTTTTTTTCTAATCTAGTTGATTCTATGATTCCATCCCTACAAATTACAAGGCAGCTTTTTCCAAAAGCCAGCAGTGAGGAAGTACACATTACAAAATATTAATATTATTATTATTAAAAATAATCACCATGACAAAATCAATGTTTTCTATAAGTAGCTAGTGTAGTTCATTTCTATTGGCTATACAACTTATACTTGTGCTGATGGCATTGAGTTTGCAAAAAACAGAATGGAAAAAATTATTCCAGAATCTGGTGCATATAATCAGTATTGTCTGCAAAGTGTTTTTATTCTTTTCTGACTGTATTCATCAAAGCGCGAGCTGGTGAGGTACTGGTTTTTACAAAATCCTTGGAAGCGTGTTAGCTCAGGGGACCAGTGAGTTACAGAAAGTCTTTCACCTCTGCATCAGGTCCTTGGTGGCTGAAAGTCATAACCATTTGAGGGTTATCTAGTGACTTACTTACACAGAACATGGTGGTGGGCTTATCCAGATTCAGCTGGCAAATGTCCACATCACAAGAGACACCACTACAATTTGCCCTCTTGTTGGCAGAAAAGACAAGGGATAAAGAGGTATGCCTCCCCTTCCCTCCAACCATTACTTTCATTCAACTGGCAGGCTATTAGAGAGGAACCTACACTTGGAATCTGTAAGAATAGAGAATACAAAACAATATTAATCACTGCTGAATTTACACATTACAATACATGCAGTGGGCCGTGCAAGTTGTAAATTGCTTTTTGAAAAGTACAGTTTGAAGATTAACCATCCCAAGGAGTTGAGAAGAAACTTGCAGCCTCCCAAATGATTTCCCTACCTGTACAGAAGAAATGTGCCAATAGTAATATTATAAACACAAGCAGTCAGCTCTGAATACCACTGGCTAAAAATGAAGTCCATGAATCTTCTCACATCACTAACCCACTTCTGGGGTCCCTCCTCTTCTTTGAAGGGTGCAGAACAAGCAGAGCACAGGAATGGGAGAGGTTCTCTGCAGTGCATCTGTACCCATTTGGATCCCAATTCATGTTGAAATGTAGGTGAATGTTTTGGAACTATCTTCTTAGCTGATGTAATACACTGAACTCAATTAATGACAGATTTAGGTCTCAAAAAAAAATTATGCAGTTATGTATTACAACCTGATTTACCTCAAAATCCACCTATTATAGCTAATCAGACATGTCATTCACCTAAGGATCTGGTCCAGAATAATTTTCTTTTTTTAAGTGGCAGGAGAAGCACAGAACATATATTTAGTTCATTTATTTCTTCATCCAGCTCAATGAACATTGGATTTAATCCTTTTGTGAACAAAAATAAATCTCCATAGAGCTTTTTGTAGTACTTATTGATTTAGAAGAGTTTTCCCTACTATTTAATTTTTATTTGCCAGGGAAGTTGTGTTTTTTAGCAGTCACCTGTCTGTTTTTCATTTAGCCAGGGGCTGGCATGAGCTTTGCACTTCTTAAAATCTTTTTCACCTGCATATACATTAGTTGACATATCTCTGTTCTTCACTGTACTGACAAATAAACCAGGAATCCCTAAATTCATTTCATTATAAACATTTTATAAGCATCCCATAAAGATTACTTCTGAACATAACAGTCAAGGCTAAATTTGAGCTGCTTTTCCCTGTGATGAAAGGCCGGTGTCCAATCGAATGAGCCATCCAGGCCTTAAAATAGCTTAAAAAAAATAGTTTTAATCTCTTTATTGTCTGACTTCATGGCATAGTAGTGCTGCCCTTTAAGGAAACTTACATAAAAATGGTTAGTACAGCTGGTCCGAAAATGTGCTTGAAGTTTAGAATCACATATCAGTGTTTATACAGATGATTATTTGGGATAGACTTCAATAGAATCTGACTTTACTAGCAAAGGAGAAGGCTTTGGCAATAGCATAGGGTGATCAGCAACAGCAACTCATATTTTCCAACTGAGATCAATGTGGACTTTAATCCAGTAGTGCAAACCTAAATATCACCAGACAGATATGAATAGATGACAGTGAAAATGCAAGGAAGAAAAGTGGAGTAGTCAGATTTAAGAGAGTTGTTTTATATTCCAACTCATTTTAGTACTCTACAGGAAAGCAGCCTGTTTCTAGATTTTCAATTAGCGTACCCTAGATATGAACTGAAAACACTTCTTTTCTGCTATCACAGATACTTTTTGTTCACCCATTTTGAGCCTGTGTTCACAGAATTGGATTTTTACAAAATCCTTGGAAGCATGTTAGCAATACATCTATTTGAAATGTCAAGGAATGAGTTTGTCTGGAATAGAAAGTTGTCGACAATCACACCAAGTCATTCAGATGCCAATTTAGATATTTAAATACTAATGCCAGGCTGGAGAATGTGAGAGGAAAGCCCCAAAACAACGAATACACCACCCAGACTGAAAAAGCTCCCAGGTCTGTGCCTATTAAATTAAACTAAAAATAAAGATGACGGCAGTATCTGCAAGCAATTTGGGTGGTCAAAAAACAATAGTGCTCTCTGGTTTGAAAACAGTGCTTAGTGTTTGTACTGTTCTTACTTGTCACAATAAATTTGGACAGGGTTCCTATTTCCTGAATTGACTGAAGCTTTTCATTCTTTAAATTTCTAATGTGTTATGTCACATCTTATTGTATTTCATGGTGCCACATTGCATTATTGTGCATCATTGTCTCAGAAGTTGATGAAACACAGCACAACAGCACATGACAAAAAGGAATAAGCTGTTGATTACACAGACTAAATGTTGTAATTCAATATTTGTCAGATGCAGTAATCATTGAAAATAATCTCAATCTTTTAATAGTTGTAACTTCTTAATCAGATAGTGAGAAACCTGTCCAATTTGCTCTTTTATCATAAAGAAAGGACCCTCTCCTGGGAAACACGTTGTCATTATTTACTCAGTATCAGTATGTTGCTGCTTCTTTTCAATCACTGCATAGCTAATTTATAATGATTAGAATGAGATTTGAGACATACCATGGTAAAGGATTTCTCAGAATGCAATAATAAGAGTATCCATTTGAGACAACATTAAAGACATAATATGACTGTTTTGATTTTACAATACAAATACAGTACATATCCTTGGGACTATTTCCACTCATTATGATTAAGCCATGTCACTCAACAGAGAAAAAACTGAGGGCTTCTCTCCTCTCTCCACCCACAGTTATTCTTGTTAATAGCAATGGCATGAAACTGAGTAATTATAACCTAACAATTATGTCTGGTTAAGAAAAGAGAATATTTAAATTGTGAAAAATGAACCAACTTATTGTTATAAAATACGAGTCTGTAATCCTCACAGAAAAAAAAATCCCTATCAATATTGCAAATGTAATTCTTGCCTGAGATGTAGCTGCATGAACGTAAGAACTTAATAATAATAACAATGGGTCACCATGAAAATTGCTTGGTCTATGTACTGAGAAAACTTAAAATTTGGAAAGTACCCAAGGAACTTCCAAAAATGTGTACCAATATACAAAATGGAAACAAAGGGGCAAAAATCAAAGACTGTCTTTCAGTGAAGTTGTTCTTAATTCTGAACACCTTTCTTTTGAGTGGATGTGCCTCAAAATGTTAATTTTCTGAACTATTTTATCCTGATTTTTTTTTTTTTCTGCAATACAACAAATTTGTTGTAAATAAACAGCAGTTTTATTTCTGTTTCATTCCATTGTTCTGGTCACTGCAAGACAGGGGCTGTTGCTGCTGTTTGCCTCTCAGGAAAGAGAATAGATAAACTAAAGATAAGTAATATTTGTGTTATATCAAGAAAGTTATGTTACAAAATATATGCAGCAGTAAAACCAAGAATGAGCCAGAAAATACAATAGGCCAAGCAAAGGACTGTGTAGCTGTCTGAAAAATAAGGTATAGGGCTGACCATGAGTCATCAAGTTTAAGCATGTGCCAGCCCATGAATCACATCACGTAAGCCCACTTAGTAAGTCTGTTTGGCTCTGTTCTTCCACACACATGTACTTATGGGTCTGGTGTCTAGAAAACTTTTCTCTTTTTTTTGTCCAAATGTATTCATAGCCACTTTATGCCCATTTGTTCTCATGTCAAAATCATCATGTGAATTCAAGCGCTTTTCTTTCTTTCTGGTATTTGCCTCATCATAAGCTCATAGACAGTAATTGCTTCCCCTCTGAACCTCTGTTTTGCTGGGTGCAACTTCTTTTCAGAGAAGCCATCTTTCCTCATAGTAGTCACTTTTTGCACCTGTTTGAAAAAAAACAAACCGTGTTTGCACCCCAAACACAGGGATTCAGAATTCAAGGCGATATCTAACAGGCACCTTGGTCAATGGAATGATTACACTCCTTGAATTATTAAAAATATTTTCCTCAATATATCTCTAAATTTCATTTTCTTTTTTTGTGGTCTGAGTGCACTAGTAATTCATGGTAATTCTGTAATTGACTATTACAACTAGGTGTGTTTTCTCTCTGTTATTTTCCACTGATGAGCCTACAGTTCGTAGCAGATATTTTTCATTACTCCATAAGTGCATGACCTTAAATTCCATTCCATTTCTATTACCCCAGTCTTCAAGGTCATTTAATTCTTCGTGTATAACATTTCAATCCTCCTCTGTATTCATGACATCTCCCAGTTTTGTATCATCAGTAAATTAATTAGTACACTCCTACTTTTTCTGCCTAGGTCATTAAGGAAAGTATTAAATAAAATTAATCCCCAGACCAATCCTAAAGGAACTCCACTAGTAACTTTCCTCCAGGGAAAGAGAGAAATCCTTTTAACATAACTCACTCTCATCTCCTGTTCAGTCACTTCTTTACTTATAGTCCTTATACTTGTCCTTATCTTTTCCAATTTAACTAAGAATTCCCCATGTAGTAATGTATAAAACTCTTTAGTGAAGAGCAGGAAGGTTGAATCTACTGCATTTGCTTTATCTCAAAAATCAAGTTGCCATTAAAACAAAGGGGGTGAGATAACAAGTTTGTCTGCATGATTTTTTTAACAAAATACTGCCATGGGTTCAGCAGTAGCAGTCATTTTTCTCCTTCTTGGTAGCTGGTACAGTGCTGTGTTTTTGACTTGTGGCCTAGGAACAGCGCTGATAACACCAATGTTTTTAGTTATGGCTTAGTGATGTTTGGTCTG
>JANRGW010036470.1:25734-58841 GCA_024733675.1 Psilopsiagon aymara | reverse complement strand
CTCGGCCATGGGAGCGGAGCACAGCGCGGAGGCCGAGAGCCGCGCCGGCGAGCCCAGCACCTCAGGTGGTTGCTCGAGCTTGGCGGGAGGAGAGCGGGGTTCCCGCTGTCTGCCGGCGGCGTGGAGGGGGTGGACGCGGTGGTGTGGCGGTGCGGAGCCCCGCTTACTCTGCAGGGGCCTGGAGGCGGGGAGGCGTTTGCTATGGAGAAGGGAGCGGCTGTGCTTTCCCTTGCGAGGCTGCCGCTGGTGGCGGCCCGGTCCCTCCTTTGGGCGGGAGGGAGTGAGAGCGGCGGCCTTCTTCTGGCGGCACCGCCTGGGGCGGGGGAGGCGGAGGCGGGGGGTGAGGGACCTGTTCCTGGGGGAGCGGCGTGCGGAGCTCGGGGGAGAGTAACAGGGAGGGTGTTAGGGGGGCAGGTGTGTCATATCCTGCTCTTCACGGGTCTTGACGGGCCTATGCTGAGCATCATGTGTCAAAGGGAGGGAAGGGAGCTCATGGCCCTTCGGTGGTCTCAGTAATGTGCTTATGCTATAAAAAATGTGCCTGAGCTGTGTTAAATACAATGACAGTTGCCTAGGGCTGAATTGGGATGGAATCTCCTTCTTGATCTGATTGTTCTCTTTACCTCACATATCCTTCCAGCATCTCCATCACCAGCCAAACAGCGAGCAAAAATGGATGACATTGTGGTGGTAGCCCCAGGGACACAATCCTCCCGGAATGTCAGCAATGATCCCGATGTCATAAAACTGCAGGAAATTCCAACTTTCCAGCCCCTTTTGAAAGGTAAGCGATTGTTCTTCTGCTGTTTTTAAAGGCCTTTTTTTTTGTTTTGTACCTAATGGAGTGCGTGCTTTGTGTATCCTGAGGTTCCTGCTGGTGTTCATGCTTCCATGTATGTTTTTCACTACTTGTCTTGTATCAAACCTAACTTTAATTATTCCCAGCCTTCTAAATAGCGTGGGAATTGGTTTAGAGATGTGCTGGTAATGCTCACTGCAGTGGGCCCATCTACTGTGAAGACACTGCAGCTCCAAGCATGCCAGCTTGCCCTGTACCGCTGGTTGATGAAAAGAGCTGTGTTATGTTCTGATATATAATGGATTGCAATCTCCAGTTTGGCTCTAGGCTTTTAACCGCATCTGTGTGTTACTGTCTCAGAGTTATAGCTACCTGTGTATGGGAGCAGTTGCTTGAAATCAAGCCATCTTGTGGGAGTTTATAACACAGAGCAGATTTTGTTCTTATTTTGTGGAGTGGGTGGGCTGAGGCTAATGTGGGTCCTTGAGCCCTGTGTTGACAACATCCCTTTTTATCAGTAGACTTTGTAAATTCCCTCCATGTCTTTTTGCTTTGTTTCTTTTTCTCCCAGTCTTTTTCTCTTTCTTCTGCGTTAGTTGTTCCTTCTGTTCAAAGGGAAGTGAAGACTTAAATGGGAGTTGTCAAGCCTACAGTTACCAAAAACTGTTCGTACATTTTGTAGTCTGACTTCTAGCTACCTCATTTTGTGGAGACCACGCGGTGTGCTTTGTATCTGAAAGCCCCTAAGGAAGGAAGTTGTCTGGAGCAGCCTGCTGCTGAGCTCCTCTCACTTGGAACAGTGTGGGTCTGCAAACTTGTCTGAGTGGACACCTGGTGAGTCAATGCTTTTTGAAAATGTGAGGCTTGCTGTGCATGCCTACATCAGCTGCAGCACTTGCTTGTGCCTGCAGTGACAGAGAGGAAGGAGTTGAGGTGTTTAGCCATCCCTGCTAGTGGGAGAAATGATGTGGCTTCATACAGCCAAGGGTATAGGCACTACTGGTCTGAGTGTCACTGGGTCATGCATGGCAGCTGGAAGAAATGTCAGCCACTTTGCCCTGCAGGCATCTCTAGAGGTGGTGTAACGTCATCACTTTCTGGACAGAAACTCTTTACTTTTTTGTTTGTTTATTTTTCTTTTTTTCTTGCGTCTACTGGATGTAGACCTTGGAACATGACTAGAACTTGGAACTTGAATGCTATGATAGCCCATTGGGACAGATACTGATTATGTACTGCTTCACGGGGGTCTAGATGTGTGCAGCGCTGACCACTATTTCCAGCAGAAGGGGCAGAAAGATAGGGAGGCCAATAAATTGGAGAAAACCACACATGAATGTTTTGGGAGATGGTACTGCAGTCCCTCTCGACCAAGGAGAGAATGTGTGTGTTGATTATATTGCTGGGGTTTTTTTGAGCTTTACAGAGAGTGATATATGATGTAGAAATCTGTATCTGATTTATTCCTGACACTTTCACTGCCAGTTTAGAATGGACTGATGCTGGCACAGTGTTCATTGTCAGCCACAGGCTGGGTCATTATGGTTGGGCAGAACATGCTTTGCTGGAGTCCTGCCTTGTATAAAAGGCAGGGCCAGGACCTTGCCGCTGGCAGTTTAGAATGTAAGTGCTGGAACCCAAATCCAGAAAAGAAATAAGGAAGTTTTAATTTGAAAGACCAAATTAGAAGATGCATTAACAGCTGGTACTGAGTTGTTTGTGTATGCATAAGAACATGATGACAAAGAGTTTCAGTTCCCCCCAGCCTTAAATAGGGTGAGTGAGTCTGGGTTGCACAAGAGCTGTGATTGGTTCCTGATACAGTGTTCCTGTATGGGTGTTTGAGGTGCAAGGATACAGGGCTTGAGGTGGGAAGTGTGAAATAAGAAAGAGTAGCCATGCTTAGAAAAAGATTGCAAGGCCAGTGCAGGTCCTGTAACTCCTAAACATGCATGCGTTGTTTGATGGGAAGTTGTCTTGGTCACCAAGATGATTTTTCTAGTCTTACTTTGGACCCGAGGCTGTGTATGTGATACTAAAGATTTTCTGTTGACTGGCCTGCTGAATTTCCCTGAGTCTCTGGAGATGTGGTGACATCTGGTGACTGCTTCAGAGTATTGCATACTTAATCACTTTAATTAAGATGTGTGCATAAAGATGCGTTTTTTTCAGCCTCAGATATTTCTTGTTACTTGAAAGCAGTGTGGGCTATTGAGTGAGTTGACTCTTGAGAGATTCCAGGTCTGCCAAAGGCCTGCTTAAGAATATTTCTGTTTTGGACTGTTTTATCTGTGTTCTTAACATGTAAGACAATGTTGGGATGGAGAAGGATGCTGTAGATCTTCTAGGAGCTAATACTAAAAACTTGTGGGTTTTGATCTACCAGCTTGGAAAGCTGAAGGGGTGAACTTAAGCCCCTGTGGGCTTCACTGTTCTTTTCACTTTCTCCTTGGGTAAGCAAAGCCAAGGGATTTTATTTTGCTTTTAAGTCTCAAAAGAAGCCAGATAGTTAATGAACCGGGGAAGCACATAGTCATGAAGAGACTTATTTTGAGAGACAAAAACACTAGTCTCTTTTAGCCATATTGATTTGAGCTTGTGATCAGTGAAGCTGGAGGTCTTTAGCATTGTACACTCTCACTTGGAAGCAAATGCCAGTGTCACCTCTGTTTCATCTTTCATCCTAGGTTTTCCTTGACTTCTGCAGCAAATGTTGCACCTCAGTTACAGCTATGACTCTGTAGGGTCCTTCTGAGTAATGTTTGCCTTCTTTGAAGTTGTGTTGTGGTTACTGAGCATGCGTAATAATCAGCATTTAAGAGGTCAGTGTTTAAGCATCTGCTGATTCCAGTGTTTGAACCTGTTGGACACGATTGGACAAGGATGTGATTGGTTGGGGGAAGTACTACTGTCTTGAAGTGGCTGTGTCCTGCATCCTACGGCGAGTGAAGGATTGGAGCATGTCATTTTTATAATGGTAGGGAATGCCTTCTCTGGTCTATATTCACATGGACAGAAAGAGGAGAGTTTCCCCTAACAACAGGGCTAGGAAAGATCCCTGAGGACGCCTGTTATGTTGCCATTTGCCAATATCAAATCCCAGTTTCACTCAAACTGTGGGGAGAAGAAAACTAGTTTAACTACTCTTAAGGAATACACCTGGGAGTGAAGTGCTTGAAGTTGCTATATATTTGGAATACAGAGAGGTCATGCATGCATATTTCTTTTCCCTGTATGCAAAAGAAGTTCTGGTAGAAATGTTAGAAGAGGACTTAACAAGAGGATGGTTTTTGGTTGCTTTTTAGTGAAAGGAAAATGTATAATCTACACTGCTGGGAGCAACAGAGGATGTCTCCAACCTTCTTCCTGGTCACAAGCACTCACTGTAGAGACCTCTTTGTAAGCGATACAGAACAAATGTGATGTGCCGTTTTCTTTCCTTTGTGTGGGTTCCTGAGGGTATTTGCATGAAAATGAAACTTCTGTCTGTTCATCCCTGGTTCTTACAGTCTGTTCATAGCATGAAGTCTTCGCCAGCTGTGTATGAAGTCAAAGTTATCTACTCTGAGTAATCATTTCAAAACAGTGATACTTCTGCAGGTTGTGAACAAAGCAGCCCGTCTTCAGGAGGTGTTAGGAAAAAACCTAAAAATGCAGTTTTTCTGTGTGGTTGTGACTGCAGAAAGCTCATAAGATATTACAGTGTAGGACTGCTGAGAACTTACTGGATCTGTGAAGTATCACATCTGACTGGAGACTTGGCTTTTATGACCAGGAGATCCTCTTTGAGGATTGAGGACTGTTGGCAAGAGGTGGGATCTACTTGGCAAAGTGCAGTTAGGGCGTCTTTACCAACAGATGGGCCAACATGAAACTAAAGTGTTAAATTAAGGATGATTAATGACCACAGTTACGTGAGGAAGCGACAGATAGGGCTGAAAAGTGAATGATGAATATTTTTTTCCATGCAGGTTTTCTTGGTAATTCAAGATGGGTGGGGTAAGGAATTAAACATTCTTACAGAGCTTTCCAAAACTTTTGAAAAGGAGTTTAGGTTTTAAGTTTGTGTTGTGAAAACAGAGTGCTGTGTTCTTCCAGAGAGCATCAGCATCTCAAGCCTCAAGAAAGGTGAGGTCTGTCTTTCTGGTAGCAGTGAAGTGTTACGGTAAGCAAAAAAGTGGATATGTATGAAGGCTCTATTGGTGTGTGTTACTAATATAGGAGAGACTGTTCAAGAACTAGTCATCCGAGTACAGATACAGTTCCTATTCTGAGCTAAGGTCAGCAAGACCTAAGGCAAACAAAAGCTTGGTAGTAGGAACAAAACCAGGTGTATTGTTAAGCACATATTAAGCCAAGACCTGTCAAGGCATGAATTAGAAGTAAATGAATAGGTTATGGCTAACCGAGTGAGATCTTTCCTTACGATGCTGCCATTATCCATTTTTACATTGCTTCTTTGTTTATCAATAAATGTATTTCACAAATTAAAAACCAAGACCTTTGCTCTGAAGAATCTAGAATACAGTTTACCTAGCAGTAATGTAAGAAAGAAACTGAAGTTGCATGGCAGAAAGTCTTGAAAGATAGATTCAGCATAAGGAGTGTCCTTTTTGTTTCTCAGTATGGTTTGAAGTGAAAACTTGGCAGTGATATTTTTATTCTAGCTGATGCACATCTTCAGCAGAGAAGCAAAAGGAGATGCTGAGAAATTTTCTGTGGGAGAGAACAGTGGTAAAACTTGTGGTGCTGTACTGATGCCGTGCTGATATTCTGTTCTTCAGTCACAGGAAACATAAGCTTGTGCTAGGCAGCTTGAAAGGATTGTTTATACCTTTATATTTTTTTTATGAGATCACTTTTTTCAGGCAAGAAAATTACTTGTCTGAAAAATATCGGTGTATTTATCTTTCTGGCATAGCAAGTAGAGGAGGGATGAGTGTTTAGATTTTATTGCCTTTAAAGCAATGTATTTGGTCACATCTCACTCTTCAGTATTTTATGCTGATTTACATCCTCTCTTTTTTTGTGTACTCCACTGTATGCTATTTCTTCCATTCTCTGTTGTCTAGGGAGTTTAGCTAATAGGATATGGTAGTGAATTTTGTTCCTGTAATTCTTTACTCCTTCCAGTACTTCAGTCTTTTTTAGTTCTGCCTTAATACCCTACATAGAGGATCTGTTTATTGCATGCTTAAAAGTACTGCTGAGGGCATAGGGCTCTAAGAGAATTTGCAACATCCAGGTTTGTTGGATGGACCTCTTGCTCATTTTCATATACCTTGTTACAAACAGTAAGCAAGTTAGGCAGAAAGAAATACCAAGAATGAAAATGTGGATGCACATCTGCTGGTGGGTTGCTTATTTGTTGGTTGGTTTTGTTTTGCTTTGGTGTTGGCTTGTTTTTCCTTTTTAATTAGTATTTTATTTATTTAGGCTTGTGGAGCTGTTTTCTTTATTATAGACCTGTCTCTCTGTTACGGCTTCATGGCTTGAAACTAGCTTATGAAAACACAACCTAGAAGATGCCTCAGTTTTGAGGGGAGGAACTTTCCTTTCAAAAGGTAGCTGGAGGAGAGGAAGATCATGGTGATGTCCTATTTCCATGTGTTCCTCAATGTTTTGTGACTATTTGGAGAGCTGGACTAACTCAGTTTTATGTATGAGAGGATTTGAGTCTGTGGTTAGATATTATCCAGACAATATGCTCAGCACCAGTTGGAAGAGTACTGGGGACTGTGGACACTCAGTTGTCTAGCATTTCCCCCCTGTCCCTTTGCAAGCTGTTCCATACTGTGTAGTATCAGTTGTGCATTGGCAGATCAACAGAATGAGTGTGAGTATATCTGCTTAGACAGCCTGGGCTTCTCTTTCTGGGGTAGGTACCCTTGTGCTCCAAATAGCTGTGGCTCCTGTCTGGAGCTCCACAGGCATATATGGCTCCTCCCCACCATCTTGCTCCACGTGAATAAACTTTGCTGGTCATCTCAAGTCACCTGCAGATTGTCCTTCCTTTACCTTCACAGAGCTTCTGTGACAGAGCTCTCCAGCTGGTCTGTATGGCTCTTTGTGGTGCAGCCACCCTTTGGATACATTAGAAGATGTGCTGAGGGAAAGTACCCTGGGTAAGGAGTTAACCATGTCCTGGCTTATAGATTCGCCACACACTTTGATGAGGAGTACCTGCATGTTCGCCAGTGGACCTTGAAATCATTCTTAATTGGTTAAGGTGAAATGAAAGTAATTATTTCTAACATCAAAAATATATTGTGTGATTAGAAATGTTTACAGATGGTGTAATTTCTTTATGTCAAGAGAGATTGGCAATCAGATTCATGTGACTGATAATGTATAGGAGCTAATGTGCTCTGCTGGAGTGTTACTGATGAATCTTTCTAGGTCCCTTCCAACCTCATGGTCTATGATTCTGTGATTCTGTAAGAAGAAATGAGCTAGACATGCCAAAGGTCACTTTGCCGTTACCTCCAGGGCAGATATGCCATTGGAAATCAGTAATGTGTCCTGCTTTCGGCTGGGATACAGTTAATTTTCTTCCTAGTAACTGGTACAGTGCTGTGTTTTTTTAAATGTTGATAACACACTGATGTTTTAGTTGTTGCTCAGTAGCACTTATTCTGGTCAAGGACTTTTCAGTCTCTCATGCTCTGCCAGTGAGGAGGGGCACAAGAAGCTGGGAGGGAACAACCTCAGAGGTTTTATGCTTACCTGTCTGTTTATATACTCTATATTAAATAACTGCAAGCTAGAAGAATCTGTAGCTCAGAAGAAGGGATTGGAGACCAAGATGCGGGCTACTGCCTTCACTCCGGCTCTCCTCCTTTTATTTATCCACCTCCCTCTTAGTTATTCCTTGGTCTTGCATACTGTGCTAAGGGGCTCCAGACAGCCTTTGGCATGAGCTGCTGAGATGCTACTCAGCCTTCATAAAACTGTGGTCATCCTTGGCATACTCTATAGCAGTGTGTGTGTGTCTGTCTGTCTATGTATGTATGTATCTATCTATCTATCTAACTTTATTATGTTGGAAACTGTCCTCCAGCCATCTTAAGACACTTGAGAACTTCTGAAGATTGTGCAGAAGTGGTGTGAGTGCCTTTAGTGGGCTGATGTCTTGGGTGTGTGTGGAGTTTTTTTGTTCGAGGTTTTCTTCTTGTACGAAGGGAAATGCTCCCTTGGTACTTTCACCTGTGTTGCATGTATCTAAGTTCTCTTGTGTTCCAAAATGTTTACTAACTGTATTTTTGGCACGTAATTTCAGAGAAGATGGATGATATGCCCTGGTTGGCCTTTATGTGTTCATTGAATGTAAAATGTCATGCAGTGCAATACCTCCGACCTGATTGCGTCTTGTATTAGAGATCTACTTTGAGCTGATTTAAGCCTCTGTATAGAGTATGTTTTTTCATACTGTAAGGAGTATGAAATTTTCGTGTGTAATTCATGTGATAAAGAGATGAAGACCAAAAGTGAATGCATCTGCTGTCACAAGAGGTATTTTATAGAGGTTAAGAGCAAAGAGTAAGAATACTAGGCTGCTGTTTGAATTCACTTGTGGTTGGTGTGGTTTTATCTTTTCCTTTCAGTAGGTGGTGCGTACAGAAACTGTACTCTTGAAGTGGTAGGTGAGTCTGTTCTAATGCAGTGAAAACTGGGAGTTGATGATGGCAAACTAGAGTCCTCTAATTGATGCAGTTTCGATATGCCTCAGAAGTCACTTGTGTAACTTGCACAGGCAGAAATATCAGAGTTTGAAGTGCAGTTTGATATTGTAGTAGATGTGAGAGGCTCAGACAGTAAAGCTAGATTCTTTCCAACATGTTATATCAGCCTGGCAGTGATGTACTGTGCCGATGGGTGTGGTGTAGCAGGGGGTAGAATACTGCCTTTCAATCTGCCTGCTGAGCTGTGGCTGAAGAGTCAAGGGGATGGCTTGTGATAGGTTGCTGGTAAGCGGCTCTGCTGTGTAAGGGAAAATTGTGCATTTCATGCTTTGGAAGTAATGCGGTGCAGCAGCAATCCTGCAACTCAGTGCTGCTATGTTCTTTCTCTGTTTTCTGATTTGCTGTTCTTTACCCCTGTAGTCCTTTGTCAACGTGAGTATTGAGACTTGGAAAGACTGCAGTCTAAGTAACTGCCACAGGGTGTCACTGGAATACAAAAGGAGTAGTAGATGTGATTGAAAAGAAAACCATGCTGAAACAGCACATTGGAAACTGCTTTATTTTCAAGCTCTTCTCATGAACCTTTGTGTTCTGCTTGCATTCGTTGTACGAAGTGACCAAGGTCTTGATGGCATTGCTGGCAAGCTGGGTTTGCAGTAACTTCTCATGAGAGGTAACCACAGGGTCAAATAGTCCTGGGTCTGTGAGGAGGAGATGGTGCAGAGATCTTCAGCTGAAAGTCTTTCAGATGTCCTTATGATCCTGAAAAATAAAAGTCTTGTGTGGTATTTAATTTTAGTTGCAAATAATAAGAGTTTTCTAAGTGTGTATGGTAAGAAAATGAAAGTATGGATCTGCTGTAATTCAGATGGAAGCACTTGAGGTTTGGCTCCTGTCCGTTGCTGTTGATCGTTACCTCAGTACACCATCTGTAACATGGAGTTTAATAGCATTTTCCTGGCAACTTGATCATAGGTATGTTGAAGACTTTAGTATTCTCCTCCCAAAGTTACTGGTGCTTAGTAAGTTTTTCCCTAGTTGCTCACTGTGCTGGGAAGAAATGCTTATCTAGCATAGAGAGTAGAACTGAGGAACTGATGTGTCTAGAAAACAATTGCAACACTCTCTCCTCCCCAACCTCAGCCCAAAAATGTTCGGGTCAATCAGATCTTTTCTTCAGTTCGTCACCAGCCCTACAAAACAGTGTTGCTGCTAAGGTGCGCAACACTATATATAGACTGAGACCCTTTAGCTAGTGAGGGAGAGAGATGAACCTAAAAAGGGGGAAAGGGAGAGAAATTATGCATCTGTGGAATGAGCCAGACTTTTATGCTACCTTCCTAGTGTGTGGGGTACAGCTAAGATCATGCAAATTAACATATGTGTTTGGGGAGGATCTCTGTATTCATCTTGTATGTCTATTCAGCTTAAAATCCAATGCTTTGCTAATTCCCAAGTTATTTTGTAGGAGAGGGAGTGTGGAAAGGGAATGTGTTGAACCTTCATCTCTGTTGCTGTGGAAATGTTATTAAGATATCTTGTCTCCAGCGTATTGTGCCACTAAAAACCATTTGAATTTGTGAGCGATTTATGTGGTTCTCTTTCCTTTAATGTGTTAGTGGGAGGCGTGTGGCAAAGCGTCTGGACATCAACTGGAGAATCATGTCCTTCACCGGGTGCTGTCTAAACCTTCTGGCACTTGGGAAGATGTTGGCACTCACTGGGAACTTCAGGCTATAACCTGTTTGAATATAGCTGGGGGTTTAAAATTAAAATGCTAATACGGACAACCTTAGTGCTTTCCTAAACTTGTTTCCAGTGAGATGCCATGCAAAATTGCTTGGTATGTGTTCTCACTGTTCACAGTGAGATTGGTGGTGAGACACATCTCTTCAGCACTCGGACCTTGGTATAAAATTTCTGGATTCTGTTTCCATGTTTAAAATTCATTGTTTCTGCAAACTCATTCTAAATTCGTGTGCCAGCTACAAGGGTTAGGAAGTCATGTTTCAAGTTAAACCAGAAGCAGAGCGCCGAGGAAAACCTTTCTCCTGAAGAATCCCTTTGTCAGATATTACCTCGATCTCAGACAAGCGATTGTCTCTTCTTATTAGGTTTTCACTGTTGTGTCCTGATCGTGGTGGATGTTTTCCTCTGTGTGCGGGCAGTTCTTCAAGGACAGGGTATTTCTGTGACTTACCCTGCCTTTAATGTACCCTGGCATATTGCACCCTCTCTATGCCCACTCTGTGCAATTGGAAGCTGACCTGGAGTCCACTGCACTGCAGATAATCATGGTTGTGGCAGTGTAAATAGGACATTTCCAAAGAGCTGCCTTGAAAGTATGATTATCTTACGGATCAGGACATTGTAAGTTGCAGTGATCAAGGGGCTTCTTGATAATTTTCTCTGGGCCTTGTTTCAGTGAGTAACTCTTTGGTTTTACTTCGTGGTGAGATCAAGAATATGGTGTGATGTGCTCCAAAAGGCAGGGTGCTGCAGTGCACATTATCCTAGCAGTATGTTTCACAAGTTTTAAATAAAATTGCTTATGTTTTAAAACATTCCTTTCAACATGATACCAACCACAAATGAAACTGCTGGAAAGGCACTGCTGATACTCTTGGTGCTGACTGAGCTCTGTTCGCAAGGAATGGGTTGGGGACGTTCAGCCCTCTGAGGAGCAGGATGGGCAAAAGGTTGGTCGGGGGTTTATCAATTCTCATTCTGTGTAATAGCAGTCTTGGAAGATTTCTGTCATCTAAACAAAGCTTGAAACTAAAGGGAAAGCTTGATTTTCCTTTTCATCCTTAGGTCTTGACTTCATCTGAGTAAACAGAATTTTTATCTGCAGTAGGAAGTTCTGAAGTAACATGTGCTGCTTTACCTCCTGTGAGATTAAATCTTGTTTTTCTGTGATACGAAAGTAGCAAAAGGCAGATGACTGGAATGGAAGTACTTGTTTGCATTTATACATTTGTACAAAGAGGATGACTTGGACTAGAATACTTCTGCTTTTCACTGCCTCCCATTCAGGGGGTCTTATCACCAGTTTTAGTATTAACTTAAATTTGGAGTCAGTTTGGGTGGTGGCTGGGTTTATTTTCATTGCAACAGTTTGAAATTCTCCACTGTTCTTCATTTCCTTAGTTATCCACCTGATTTATAGCATTCTGTGGTAGAGAAGGCAGTAAGGAACATATATTAGTCACTGAGATGAGAGGCTTCATTTCTCTTCTGTTTGCATAGTTGTGTTTTGTTTTGGGTTTTTTTTTAGCCAGAATCATTCCCAAGCTCTGACATGTGCTTGGATGAATGGGTGGCAGAAAGGAAATTGGTCTTTGATCAGAGATTAATGTGGACTTCACACAGCTCTGTTGTCTTTGGAGTCAAGAGCCCAATGGAGCTTTAAAATGGAATTGGCTGCACCCCTGCTTTTTGCTAACACAGGGTGGTCCAGAGACTTGAGGTGCTAGCGTGGATTCTCTTTGGCCAGCCTAGCACATGAAGTGCTGCAGGATCTGACATTGGAGAGGAGGGAGATTTAGCTATGGCTTCATATTCTGTGGGAGATTTGGCCTCTTACCTGGCAGCATGGAAGTTACAAAAAGTGCAGACCTGTGGGGGTTTTGTCCATGTTGTCTTTAGCACCTTACTAGTAAGACAAAAAGCCTGGTGACAAGTGTCCTGTAAGAAAATATCACTGCAGGCATTTGGGATTTGCTTGCTTTATTTCCTGATGAAGACAGCAGGAGACAAAAATCTGACTTTGGTGCACATGTTAAATTGGTCTCAAGTAGTAGTCATTTCAAGGGTCCAAACGGCTGGCTTGATGGATTCTAGATAGGTACTTACTTGAAGTGTGTTTCTTCAGAGGGCCTCTGAAACTTGCATGCCTGTGGTAACATCCAGCAGGTGAAAAAAGAGGTGGATCCAAAAGTTGGGTACCATTGCATGGTTTTGTGGACTAATCACTTGTGTACACTAATATTTCTCTTGTTCAATGATCTCTGTCACATCAGACTGATGACTGAGCCTCGGTGGTATTTTAGACTTCCTGTTCTTTAAATGCCGAATGCCTTTATTAGTATCTAAATCCAGTTACTGTTGTTGTCAGTGTTTGCATCTCTACTTGCATGAAGAATATGAAGATTCAACCTAGCTTTTTATACCAGGCAATGGGACAGATGGGGGAAGAGTAGATTTATTTGTCATGTTGTATCTCTTACCCATGCAAAGAAAATTGTGGGGTTGTGTCTAACTTTGTACCACTTCAGCTTGCAGAAGAAAGGCATGTACAAAGGTGCAGGTTAAAGTTTTGATTGCATCAAGTATTTAAAATCTGAATTAAAATGAAGCAATTTTCCTGTATAGTGAAATGACATCAGTGCCTCAATATGTAAGTCCCTTTACTGCAGCAGTAGGGCTGATGTGAGCTCACAGTAAGGACAGGGAAAACTGGTTGAGTTGGCTGAAAATGAGCTGTGCTCATGTGTGCTGTCATGGTCAGTGTGCGACAGGGAAAGATAAGGATAGTGCATATAGGACAAAAGAAAAGGGAGAAGTTGTTAAATATTGACAGATGAGGTATACTTTTGAAAAAAGGGGAAAAACTGAAGAAATTCTGACCTCCAGTCAACTAATATATAACCAGTGGTCATGGGAAACTCCTCTCTACTGTCTGTTCCTGGTAAATGCAATTTTAAGATGAAAGAAAAATAGGGTGATCAGCATAACCAAGGAATTATCTGGGAAATAAGAAAGGGAAAACACTGCTGGCAGGCAGGAAATGTGAATTGGCTCATCATGGGATCCAGCAGGCTCTGGGGCTGGCATGGAGAGAGATCACATGGGTTGTGGAGTGAGGTCACATTGGGGCCAGCTGAGATCAGCTTTACCAGTTGTGGAGCTGCAACTTCATGTTGTTGAGTAACGCTGGAGCATACAGGCTTACGGCTGTGGTTGCTGCATCATTCTCCATAAATCTGTCACAAATTTCCATCTGGAAACATCTGGCACAGTGCTGATTCAGCTAGCTGTCCTGGCTAAGTACTTCAGAACTAAGGAGACTCTTACCTTAGTGGCTTTAAGCAGAGCATGCTACCAAATTGCGTTCTGGATTTGATGTGGAGAAGATGATGTGAGCAGAATTTATTGAGGTGCTCATGTTTTCCATCACGTGTCCTGGCTGGATTTGCCTTTGTGTTTTGCTGACCAGCTTACCCCCTTGGAAGTGTGGAGCAGGGTGGAAGGGCAGCCATGAAGCAGCTCTGGGTGGTGATGGGGTGGAAGGAGCAGAGGTCTGGCCGTCTCAACGGGACTGGTGTTCCTTCCTGGACAAATTCTGTATTCTGCTCTTTGATTCCTGGTTTGGTTCCGTGATTTTTCCAGAAGCAGGGGTGAACAGAACAGACTAAGCTAATGATTTGAGGCTTTTCTTCCCTAAAAGCAGCAGAACTGATCTTTTCTTTGGAAAGCAGCCATCAGAGGGAACTGAGGTTGAAAAAGATAAAAAGTGCTGAGACTATTCCCAAAACTTTTGTTTAGGAACTGTTTTGATGCCAACTATTTTGATGCTTTTGGTTTTCCCCCTCCCTTCTTAACTCGAGGGGCTTAACAGGAAAGCAAAATCTGTCCTACTTCTAATTTTTGACCCTGTTGAAGTTTTTCAGAGGACTTTTAAGCACAGACTATACTGTGCTAAAATGACTCTTAATTATCCACACTGCTAGGCTTGTTTTTCTCATTTATCAAGATAAGGTACAGTGAAATTGAGATAAGAGCATATTATTGTGGTGTTCAAACCCTGAATATCAGATTAAAATAAAAAGAAGTAACTTGCTATACAGTTGAAAACCCCAGAAATCTCTCTCTCCTCTTCCATTTCCCCAACTTGTAGTCTGTACTACCATGCCTTAAGTGAAACTTGCAGTTTGTGTGAGTTTCTGTCTCTGACTGAAGTCTTTGTGCCTGCATAAGCGAAATAAATGTGCCCTCTTCTTAAGTGCTTTTCTCCTCCTGTAGCCCATCTCACTGTTTACTGCCTCTTTGAAATACTTCCTTCACAAAATGGAGCTACAAATGCACTCTTGCATGACATAGAAGGGATTTGGGTTGATAGCATTCAGGTTTTAAAAAAATAAAGAGATTTTTTAGTATGTGAATTCTTCGAAGCAAAGACATTGCTGAAGCATGAGGTGGTTGAGGGGGGATAGACTATCAGGTAATGTGCTAATTAAGTGTGTCGTAGTACGCTAAATGTATTTGTTCTGCAAGACTAGTTATTGGGTGGTTTCCTGGGATTAAAGGCAGGTTGTATGATTTACTATTACTCATTTTATATTCAGTATAGGTGGAGACAGTGTCTCGGTAGGATGGGGATGGGGAAGGGGAATGTGCTTTAGCTTAATATTTACCAGTGCCCACAAGGGTGTTATTCAGTCTCTATATTCATCTTAATATGTCAGGCTACAGACCACGTACATCCTTGATACATGTAGATAGCTTATAGTAAAAGTGAGAATAATCTCTCTTCTCTTTCAAGTATATGGTAGTAAGTCTTTGGACCTCAGTGTAGTAGTCTTTATGTGAGGACGTGTACCGCTTATGTAACTTATTTTTCTCAGAACTTTTAATGAAATGGAAAAGTTTCTCCAAAGCATTTGAGAAATTGCATTTTCTATGGACAGATCTAGTGTGTGTTCATCAGAGTGCTTTGACTGCTTTCACTCAGCAATGATACTTACTTTCAGTGCCCCCTATCTAAACTTGCTTTGCAGTCCTCATCTATAGGGCAGTTTCTGCTGAGCATCTGTGACAGGAGCAGCTCTCCATGTGTGCCGGAACTTGTTCTCGTGAAGCCACCAAGGAGCCTATCGGTTGATGAGCAGTTAAGCTGCTGTTTGTGATCCACAGCTGCATGCCTTGTGCTTGCTTGGGGTAAGCACACCAAAAAAGCAAAAGTAGCATGAGGTGGGATGCAGTGGAAAAAATGGCTGGATCCCCATTTGAGCACAAGGGAAGGAATCCATGCCAAGATCCTAGCTGTACTATGCTTTAATATACTGGTGTTGGCTACTCCATAAGTACATTTGCACTCCCTGTGCATAATGGTAAAATGAGAAGATGTCTCTCTTCACAAACTCACCCCACCATGTACTCCATGTAACTGAGTCAGTGTAACTCAAGGGCGGGGCAAGAGTTCTCTTGGTGAGATCGTAAGTGCTATTTCATTAAATGTTGGTATTCTGCTCAGAGCTATTGCTATCCCACTTTACATTCTCATCTGTGGGACATTTTCTCCTGAAATTAAGCCAGGATGTGCTCACATGCATGAAGCTGTGTGCAAATGCCTTTTTTTCCCTTGAGTCTCAGTTATCAAAGTTTGGACTCTGCTGTACCTCACTTATATCTAATTTTGTTCATTTAACACACTAGACTTGTTCCAGCCCAAATATTGGTCATGAAATACAGGGATAAGAAAATGGTAAGCTGCAAAGAAAAAATTTTCATTCTTCCACAGGAAGTGTAATAAATGACCTTAAACTCGTGCCTTATCTCATGTTTATACTAAACTTCAACTCCATTATTTTTTCTTCTTACAAATAGAATAACTGGTCTTTGACTCTGTAAGGACCAGAGGGCTGATAGACTCCTGTGTTCGCGGGTATTCTTTTCCTTTGTATTTTTTTCTTCCTAGTGACATCCTAGATTTTGCCTACCTGAAGAGCCTTATTCTTAAAATAATACTTCACATCAGGATGTGTAGTGGTGGAAGAGCAGCTGCTTCCCATGGAGCTTCCTGTAGTTCATGGGACGTTCAGAGGCAGGGCTGCTGTCACTGGTATTGCTATTGTAAAACAGGTCACGGAATGGAGATGTGCGGTTCTGAAAGCACTACTTTACACTGGCCTAAAGGCCATATGTTTGCTGATATTCTGGGTCAAAACAGACAATTTCTTATCAGGTTAGGTTAATTTTTGCCTTTGGTTTCACCTGTGAGTCTTTGAAACAAGACCTGGGATTTCCAACCTTGTCATTCTGCTTAATAAAAGCAAAAAAAGTTAAGTGGCTGTTTTTTGTTTTAGTGAATATTCAGCATTAAGTAGAAATGGGTCATCAGGATTTCTACGCGTTAGAAAGCAGTAAGATAAATGACAATTCAAAAGCTATTTTTTTTCCCCTTACTCTTCTTTAACTATATGCCCTATGATGCCTATGGAGTAAAAACCAGATTCATTTAATAGGCCTTAATGTTCAAAATGACCTCACGTGGCAGCTTTTGATTCAGAACTGAAATAGGAAGGTCTCCACAGTATTCTTGTCCTTGGAAGCACCTTGTTGTGTCTTCATTAGAAGGACCTCAGTAGGACGATTCCATCAGAATTTCTAAGGTTTTAAGACATTTGTTGCCTGTATGTAAGTAGGGGTTAATTAATTGTAGAATGTACAGTTTAGTTCAAGGGGGTGCCTTACATTCCCATTCTCGTGTGAAGTGACAGTGTAAAGATACTGAAGTGATCTCTTTTGTGCAGGAAGGTATACTGTCCAAAACTAAAGAGGCAGAAGGGATGGTTAGATTGATTATTTGCTTCTCCAATATAGAAGGCAGTTAATTGCTGTAGGTCCAGAGAGCTTTGCTCTTCTGAGGTGTCACAGGGGAATCTGGCATGATATTATATGTGCTTGCCCTGAGATTTATTCTTGTTATGTAAACCTTCTTTCTAGGTATAGAAATATAGATATATATCATATATAGATATATATCTTTCTTGCAGAAGGAAATTTTAAAAAGACTTTTGTGTACAATCTTACTGTAAAAGAAAACGTTAATATTTTCAAGAATAATAAATGATAATGGGATGCTTTGGGTTTTGGATGCTTGGTTTTAATAATGTCTTCAAACAGTCCTAAAATAAAGGATCTTTTCCACAAGCTGCAGCTGTTTGTGTTACCCTATTAGCAAAAGCATCTCCAGTGCCTCAGGCTGCAGCTTTATGTGTGCTGTAGGAGCAGATGTGAAGCTTGAGGGGTGTTATTCTGCTGGTGGCTGCTGGTTATCATACCAGTAGCATGGCTGGTTGGACTGGGCTGCCATAGAGGGCTGTTGCACAAAGCAGGTCTAGCTAACCTAGCCTTGTACTCCTGTTAGAGTAGGTGCTACCCTGTCCCTTCCATCCTTCTTTCCTCTCACTGCTCCTGGCCTGGTAGACCTGCAGTGAACTAAAGCAATGAGAGCAGATGGGTTTGCTCAGGGGCTAGGGGGTTGGATTGTTTCATGGAGAGGTCTAATGAGTACCAATGGGGATGAGACTAACCTAGTCAAGAGCACAGAGGAGGTGTGAGGGAAGAGTACACTTACTTTTGCTGGCTGTGGACTACTGGGCTGGCTCAGCTGGTGGTTTTTACTGGCAGGTAAAAATAACTAGGGGTCTGTACTCTGAAACACATAAAAGGGACTCCTCTGATGTTCTTTGCTGTCTCTGCTTCTACGAATAGTAAAATCAAAAAAAGCTATTTTAAGAACACCTGAAATAACTGCAACCTTTTATTCAGTGACTTTGATTCGGTCCATTTTAAGTGAATGTTCACAAAGTTGACTTTTCACTGTCCCCTGCTTCAAATGCAAATAAGCAGTCATTGCATAGTGGCTCTCTGATGTCTTTGAAAGGGAGCTATTTCTGCAAATTGAATACAATCTGTTATCTGAGCAGCAGTCCAGTGCATGGCTGAACTGCTAATCAGTGCCGATGTGGAGAGGAATGATGTAATATAGTTCAGAAATGTTCTAGATGCATCATTTCTTAATAGAGGGATCAGACTGGTGTATTAGTTCTGCTTTTTGGCTACATCTAGCAAGCTAGCACCTCATGGAGGATTTGGAAAAGTAAAATAGGGAAACGTGCCGCTTTTTTTCCCTTCTTAAATGAACATTTGATTCCTATCAAAGTGACATTTGTTGTCTTGAAATTGTATAATCCTTTTCGTGTTCAAGTGAGGCAATCACTGAAGAGCTGCACGTTTAAAGGGCATTTGTTCTGAAAGCTTGCAGAAGGCAAAACTTCTCTGGCCTATGTGAGCAGAGTGCTTGGCTTGGCCTCTGCCTGTAGGATGAGTACCAGGGGGATTGTTATTCACATCTTTCATGCAGGTTGTACCTAGTTTTTGTGTAGTTCATTTGCCTGTGCTGATTGATAGGCGAACATTAAAATGATGCTGTACACAACTGGAAAACTCAAAATGCAGAGACTAATGGAGGGAGGTTGATGTCTTCTCCAAGGCACAGTGAGACAGTCTGGCTCCTCAGGGTCAAGTTATGCAATGTATGTAGTCAGCTGGAGCTGATGTAATGGCTCCCTCCTGTCCAAAGAAAGAGAATACACCCCCTTGCATTCATCCTCTGTGTGTTGTCCCCCCTCCATTCATCTCATGGAGCCTGACGTTTATCTGACCCTACGTGAAGCAGATCTGTCTTCTTAACTTGGCAGAAAACTTTTTGTGCCATGTTAATTTTCACCATTAATAAGCTGGTTTGGTTTACTGTTCTATCAGACAAGTGCTAGGGTTGGTACAAGAAAGGAAGTAGATGCAGGGCCACCCCTTTCTGATAATGATGAACCATTAGGAGTGAGCTGATAGAACTTCAATGCTAAGGCTTTGCTTGTGTGGCACTGAAGTGAGTGTTGCTGCTTGATGACCTTGATGACCCTTCCCACTTTTCCTTTGTACTGGCTCCAGCACCCACTTGGATGATGGGCTGAAACACATCAGCACCTGAGCTGCCATGAAACCATGGTCTCCATGTGTAATAAAAGAGCTTTCTTTGCTTCCTTTACTCTTGGTGAGCTTCTCTAGGTTTTGCAGAGGACTTCAGCTCCTGCTGGTGTTAGCCTGGTAGGTGCATGTTGGCATCGCATGGCACATGGGTATCATGCTGTCTGTCCCCACAACCTGCTCAGAACTCTGAGGTGCATCTGTCCCTTTAGATGAGGTCACACCTTCCGTGTCTGATTCCAGCATCTGCTGGGTAAATTCAGTCTAATAGATCCTGCTTCTGCCATTTATATTGTCAGTTGCATGCATATTGACTGTTTCAACTGAACTGTGTGATTTCTGTCCCAGCAAACTACAGTAAGAAATTTGGACACAACAATAAGTCTCTAGTGGAATAAAATCAGATTATTTCTTTTTCTTTTGGCCATGACTGTAATTGTTCTGAGTATCAAAGACTCTTACTAATTCTTATTTGTTTTTGAAGTTATTGAACAGCCTGTTCATTCTTGGCTGTTTTTTTCTATTCCTCCTCCCCTCAAGTGGTTGCACAACTTGACATTAAAATCAATAATTCCTCATTGATAATTGCTCTCAGGCTATGACATCAGGATTTTCTGGAAATATAAATTCATAGTGCTGATAGCAGACTATATGACTTCATTCTGGAAACTGGCCAATATCGTTGGGCTCCCTGATGTACAGGATGCAAGGGAGGAGGTGATACGGCATTAGTGTGCATACGTGCCTGACTCATTTGGTCTGTGTTATCTGTTTTGGTTTTTAGGGACTCCCATGTTACTAGAGCACATCTTTAATTCAGGTGTGCTCTGATAAAACCAGAGCATCTCCTTGATATTAATTGAATATTTTGTTGTTCTGTTTCAGCTTCCCTGCTTTCTGCCCTTGCAGAAAAATTCTATTTCTTTTTGCCTGGCAGAGTGAAATAATTGCTGCTTAAAAATACTGCTGTAGGGATTGGTTTGCCATTCTACAATTCCTGATGGTGTAATATGTGTGTTTCAGGGGCCTGTGTTGCAGCAGCTCTCTGCTCTGAAGCAGATGTGTTCAAAAGGATTATCAGGAACATTCTTCGTTTGCATGTGGGCGGAGTGGGCTCAGTGCTCAAATGAGAAAGACCATGGCAGGCGGCTACAGAAGTTAGGAATTGCAATTAGAAGCTGGAACAGTCGACCACAGGATGCTGACAGGGCCAAGAATTTAACAAGGTTCAAAAAGGAGTTGGATGTTTGCTTAGGGGTTAGGAATAGAGGGAGTTGTCAGAATAAATGATTACCAAACATTTTGGAGGGAGTCTCAAACCTTATGTTTTTGAGTCTGTGCTGGTTTTTATGTATTGGGCTAGGTTATCTGTCTTCTGCTGGTTCTAGGGCTCCTAATATTGCAGGTGAGATACAGGACTAGTCAGACCTCTAGTTAGTGATCCACTTTGGCAGTTCTAGGTTCAGAAGACTGTGCCCAAGGCTTTTGGGGACTGTGAACCTACCATCTGTAGGTTTTACTTGAAATGTGGTGTCCTCTTGATTTAAAACACTTTTGGGGTGGACTGCTGTCTTAAGGGAAGATACGTGCACCTTTGGCAGTAGTACCATTCCTATGTGAACTCCCGAAGTGCTTTGGTGAGGAGTAATGTTTGTGGGGGCCTGACTTTCAGATAGTGAAAGGCAATGTCACAAAGACTTAAACCAAACCGATGAAGCAGAATCTTGGCTAATAAAGCTGTTAAGTGTATCCACTTCCTCCAGATCTAAGACTGTCTTTTGCAGGAGACTGCATTGGGCTTTGCAGCTGCCCTTGCTTGTTCAATGTTGACTTGTACCTCTTCACAAAGCTTTTTATTTTTAAGCACGTCTGCCTCACATGTGTGTTGTACACACCTCAAGCCCTGCCGTGGTCTTTGGGAAGTGGCATGAGCACAGCAGGTTTCATCTCCTGATGTTCCAGCTGGCTCGCCAAGTTCAGTTTGAGCTTAAAGCTGGTTGAAGGCAGACTTGTTTTCCTTACTCCCTTGTGTTATCCCTGCCTCTCATGCAGCCAAACAGGGAGCTGAGCCAACTGAAAACTTAACCCTACCCTCTTTAAAATAACACTAGTTTTCCTTAATGTCAGCTCCCTGATCCAGCTTTCTACCCAGCTGTAGAAGTGCCAGTGACAATGTAAAGGAGAGGTCCATGTAATGTGGGCAGTTATATATGAGGGTGTAGGACAGCACTTTGACTTAAATTGACTTAGCCTGTATGCTGAGATACACAGTATTTCATCCTGCAATCCTAAACCAGATGCAAAGCAGAATAAAGTGAGTGGTTTATCCCCCTCCTTTTAAGAAAATAGAAACTTTCAGTCTTTGAGCTTAGGCTTCTGTGAACTGTCCTCACCTGCAAAGAGGTTATTTATTCTCCTGCCAGTTTTAAGAAAATTGACAAAAGAATCCTGGAAGTTAATTCTCATGCTTTTGGATAAAAGTGAAAAGGAGAGAATTTTAATCCTTTCCTATGTTTGCTGGAACAACATGGTACAAACAAAATCAGTGGTATTGTCAAGTAATGCTTGTTAATATTCCCTTTCCTTAGCAATAATGTAGTTTCTTGATAGTTAAATGGTAGGCTCTTACACTATAGATCTACCAGTTTAAAAAGTTCTCTTTTGGAAATAACAGTAGGATGGAAAGAAACTTCCAGGATTGCAATATATACAGAAACAGGAATGAGTGAATGAAACCTTGCAGCATGCAGTCTGATGACTGTTGAGAAGCTGGCATCTGTCTATAGGGAAAGTCACCATATTTTTAGTCGTTTGGGTGACATGAATGAAAGACAGTGTTACCGTCAACAAGGCATGGTTAATGCCAGAGAGTCTTAGAGGTTTTTTTACATTGTGATTTTTGTGCTGCAGCCATAGAATCATGGTAGAATCACAGAATGGTTTGGGTTGAAAGGGACCTTAAAGCTCACCCAATTCTAAACCCTTGCCACGGGCAGGGACACCTTCCGCTTATACTGGGTTGCTCAAAGCCCTGTCCAACCTGGCCTTGAACACTGACAGTCGTGGGGCGTAGTTGAGAAGTGTTTAGTTTCTGTAGACCAAGGGTTTTCTGCTCTGTGGTTTTCTGTGTTATGAACCTGACTAGTTATCTGGCAGTGGTCAGGTGGAGGTTAAAGTCTGGGGTACAAACTGCTGGCTTTCTTCCAGGCTCTCTACTGAAATCACTACTGGCTCCGATGGGACTCTTGCAGTGAGACATGGAGGATGCACCCTGCTGCAAGAGTGATTCCTCAACCCATGTTTCACCTTGTTAAAGCAAGTAGAGAAATGGTGGGGCAGCTATTGCAAAATGTACAAAGACCTTTTTTCTTCTTTTTAAATTGCACTGAGACATGGTGGTATCCTGGGTGTCAAACCTGGTGGAGCCTGTAAAGACATGTTTTATGGTATTGGCCTTGTGTATTCTTAAAGATGGAAAGTGGGGAAGCTGGACATAAATAGCTATGAAATTTGTCATTTGGAAGGTAGAGCTTGGGATAAATGAGGCAGAAGGGGGAGATTTCTGATCTAGAGCTTGGAATGCTCTTGGTAAGGAGTACTGGAGAGAGGCTTCAGGACCTTTGCTCAGAAGAGGGGAGGACAAAGCTGCTTGTGTTAAAAGGACAGTTTCCACATGATTGTTGAAGCCGGTGGGTGCTGATGGCAGAAGTTGCATGAGTGGAGTGTGTGTGTGTGTTTAGTGTCTGGTTCCTGAATGGCCTCAGGGGAGCCTTCCTGTGTACCACAGTTCCGGATGGTAGTCATGCAGGATTTTTAAGCACTTATGCGGGCATCACAGGAACTGTAAGTTGAAACACCTGTGTTTACCTTGGTTATCTCCAAGGAAAGGCTTGATGTGGATCAAAGTGTTCTGGTTGAATGACAGCTCGCTTTATTAGCCTCAAGCACCGAAGAGTTGTGTGCTAACCACAGAAGTTGCCACTTAGGAATTTTGCTTTTTAGACAAGAAAAGCAAACGAAGTATAGGAAGAGCATGTGTTTCCAAGGTCTCTGCAGCCAGCATGTCTAGAAGTACAGGGGGTAGTCCTATAACCTTGCTAATGCCATAAGAAAAAATACATGTTATGAAACTTGCAGTGCAGATATGGAAGTAGCACTGAGTCTAAACATGTGGGGTGGGTGCATGCGTACATTCATACATACAACAGTAATTACCATAGCCTAAAATTCATGTCCTAACCACAGTGATGTTGCTCCCTTTTTCAGTAACTAAGAAAGGAATTTGGCCCAGTGAATGAATTTGAAATGCTCTCAGTTGGCCTGAGTGATCCAGAAGCATTCCTTCATGTTATAAGAAACATGTGCTTTTTATGTTCGCAGGCAGTGATTGCCATATACCAGAATGTAGACAGAGTACTTCTTGCTCCTGCTGCTTCTTCTCTAACTCAGACTGAACTTAACTAGTTTGCATTAACCAATTGGGGTGAAAAAGGCTTGTTGCAAGCACACTGAGTTAGAGTTGTGTGTAAGTTGAAAGACCTGTTCTGCTAGCTATTCTTTGTAGCTTTCAAAAGGATATGATATGAGCCTACTGCAAAGAGGTAATATATGAAGTAAATTCATGATGTTCTTTAAGAGTAGTAGGGATTACATAAGCACTGCTAGAAGTCATCTGTCTCCTTATGAAGCTCAATTTATGTCTTTGCTTGTTGCTCAGAATTGCCGAGGGTCACAGGTGTCTCTGGAGACAGCCTATTCTAATTCTGTTGTTCAATGCAGGGTCAGCAAGAGTGGGTTGCCCAGGAGCCTGTCTGGCTGTGCTTTGAGTATCACCAAGGATCGAGACTTTGCAGCCTCTTTGGGTAAACCTTTATTGCCTCCCATCAGATCAGATTCCTCATTAAGCCTTCTCTTTCTAAAGCTTAACAGTCCCAGCCCTCTAAGCCTTTCCCTTTGTGACAAATCTGTAGTGCCTTAATCATCTCTGTGGCCCTTCACTGGACTTGTGCCAGGGCTCAGGCACCTCTCATACAAAGGCTGAGAAAATTGAGGCTGTTCAGCCTGGGGAAGAGAAGCTCCATGGAGACCTTATAGCAGCCTTCCAATATCTGAAGAGGGCCTACAGGGGTGCTGGGGAGGGACTGTAGGAGATAGATAGGAAAAGAGGGAATGGGTTCAAACTTAAACAGGAAATTTAGGTTGGATATAAGGAAGTTTTTAACTGTGTGGGTGGTGAGGCACTGGAACAGGTTGTCCAAAGTGGTGAATGTTCCATCCCTGACAGTGTTCAAGGCCGGGTTGGACAGAACCATGGGCTACATAGTCTGATGTGAAGTGTCCCTGCCCATGACAGAGGGTTGGAACTAGATGATCTTAAGGTCCTTTCCAAACCAAACCATTTTATGATTCTGTATCCATGTGTCTGTCATACTGGGAAGCCCACAACTGGACACAGTACTGCAGAGGAAGCTCCTCCAGTGCTGAGCAGAAGGGAAGGATCGCTTCACTCAGTCCTCTTGCAAAGCTGCCCAGAGCAGCCCATAATCTGTTTGCGGTCTCTGCTGCAGAGGTGTGCAGCTGGCTCATGTTCATCTTGCTGTCTGCTGCAAGAAGGACCTGCAAATCCCTCTCTGCAAAGCTGCTTTCCAACCAGTTGGACCCCAGCATGTGCTGGTGCTTGGGCTGATTCCTCCCCAGGTTCAGAGCCCTGAATTTCTCTTGCTGAACTTAATGAGGTTCGCATCAGCACATTCCTCCAGCCTGTCAAAGGTGCCTCTGGATAACATCACAGCCCTTCTATAAATCAGCTCTTCCAGTTTAATATGAAAGTTTGTTGAGGGTGCTCTGTCCCATCATTAGGTTATTAATGAACGTGTTAAACACTGTCATCCGCAGTACCACTCTGGAGTAACAACACTGTAGTGGAGTAGCTGTCCTCCAGCTGGACTTCATGTCACTTATCACACCCTTTTGAGCCTAGCGGGTCAGCCAGTTTTCAGTCCACCTCACCTTCTGCTCATCCAGCCCATTTAGAGATTGTATGAGGTTAAAATCCGTATCAGTAAATAAGGACCCATCAAGCCATTGCTATTTCAAAGATCCAGGCAAGTATTGCTGGAAACAGGAGATGAAAAATAAATAGTAATGAAAAAGCAGATGGGGAAGGCTGCAAAAGAACAGCAGAGGAAAGGAGGTGGGTAAGTACAGTTCTGGCTGGAAGGGGAGTTCTGATAATAAGCTGGGGCTTAGCTTTTCCTTTGTCTATGAGAGACTTTGGAAGTGTGGACTGTTTTCATTTTTTTTAAGAAAATAAGTTAAAATGATGGAAAGAAAAGTTCGCAATCTTATTTGGAGATCTCAAAAAGCTCCTCCAAAAACCCTGAGCCTTACCATGGCTCAGTTTCCCAAGGACAACTAGCTGAAATCAATGTACTGGATTGAAACCCTTCTTGTCCCCATAGGAAAACAACTTTCCTTTGATTACTGTTGATTTATACAAGCTTCTCCCTCCTGAGGATGGGAAATGATCCAGTACTTAATTATTAGGCATTGTGAACTTCAAGGTTATGCAAGTTATGTACACGTTTATCTCGGCTTGTTCTGTTTAAATTGATACTAATTTGTTTTGTCGAAAGCAGAGTTTCTGATAAGATGTCTTGTTATCAGTGTTCCTGCTATGCTAATTAAACCCCTGAGACAGCACTGCTATATGGTTTTTCTTCCTATTGTGAAAAAAAAGTGGTTATTTACTTCATAGGCATATGAATTCCTGTATTGCAGCTATCACCGCCCGCGACATAGGGGTTTATCTCCCAGTAGGGAGGGCAGCTCTGGCAAATTCTGGAGTCAATCTGTCTGTTGAGACAAAACAGCCAGGGGCTGCCAGAAAGGTGTTGGTGGGCCAAATGCCACTATAATAAGATAGTTAATTATAGTCAAGGTCGTTTGGGAATTTGTGTTCCTGTCACTATTTTTGTGACCAAATGGCCCATTTCCAGATACTGGAAATACTCAAGTACTTCAGATATCATATAAATTATGATACCCTGGAAAAGAACCCTAAAATGAGCACAAGTATGAATATCATCCAGGTTTCCTGTGGAGCTATGTCTCTGTGTCAACCAACAGTTGTTTCACCTTTAGGGCAGTAAAGTAACCACCAATGCAGTAGCACCAGATGTGAGTGCTTGTATGCCTTCAGAAATCTCCTCTTTTTCACCTAAGCTCCGGCCATTGAGTGAAGATATGTTTCAGTGCAAATACTTGTAATGAATTTGGTGCTAAAAATGTGTTTTTTGTATTCTGGAAAATCACTCATTTTTTTTATGCATGCTTCCCTAGAATGGTATTACACCTTCAATTGCAGATTTGCAGTGTTGTTCCTATGTAAATTGTTGGTGCATCTGGCTGGCTATTCAGCTATGCCTGACCTTGAGTGTCATGGTTACTTGTACTCTGTCTACTTGTTAAAGTGGACATGGTTATGAACTTTAATAGGAGCAGTCAAGGCTTTTAGAAAATGAGGCTGTGAGTGGAGGAACTGTCCTGTTTGTTAACATTTTCTGTTTGAAATAGAAGACAGTGAGAAACTACGCAAGGACAGAGCTTGCTGTTGTGCAAGAGGATGTTGTTGCAGGTAGCTCTGTGGCAGCAGGTATCATTAACATCTGTGAATTCACATGAGTGGCTGGATACAAGTGATGTTAACTGCACCACTGAGTACTGGAGAGGTTGAAAAATTGAAGTACAACTTAAGTGACCTGTCTGAACACTGGATTTGTATGCTTTGTTTCAAGCTAGGTCATCACCTTAGCTTGCTTTCTTCTAGCAGACTCCTCTAAGTGATGGTGGCAGGGAGTAATCTTCCATGTTGGTTTTTCTCCATACTTCTAGCTCTAGTACTGTTCGTATGTGGTAACAGGAACATGCAAAGTAATTTTTATTCTTCACTTGCTTTCTGAAGGAAATTGATCTTCATTCTGTCACGTCTAAGCTAAAAGGACATTGTTTTTGTAAGCTGTTCAGAGCAGCTGTGACATTTTCATGAGCACCAGAGGAGGTTTTAGAACTGGTTTCCTAGAAAAGCAGGAGTCTGTAGGTTAATGCTACTAGAGTATTGTTTTCAATTCCACCTGGATTTTCCTCCTGGACAACTGTACAAGCGGGTTTTTCTTACTCCCCAAGGAAGAATGCAATTGTAGGTACAACGTATCCGTTGTGCTGTAAGTTGAATTTTCTGTAGAGTGCTTCCTCTTCAGAGGAGTTGTGGATAGGAACTATCCCAAGCTTGAAGGTGCTTGTTTTCATCATTCTTTGTTCAGTGCTGGATATTTCAGGGCTCTTGTCTGTTAATCAGCCCCTTCGGTTTTGTCAGAATCTTCTCTCCTCCTTGCTTTAATAGCTGGTCCATGGATTCCATGTTGCTGGGTCAGTCAGTAATGCATTTTATTTGTTAGTTGCCTGAAGGCACAGGTTGATGTACTTCAGATAAATGTCAGCTCAGGTAAAATGTGCAAGGGAAGGGATCGTCTCCTTCCCTTTGCTACCGAAAGCTGGTGGCTTGTGAGGAGAGGACAGCAAAAGGAGGCTGGGGAGAAGAGGAAAACATCTGAGGTACTTTATCAGAGCTGAGAAGCATGAGACAGCATAGGTGCCAGATTTGAGCAAATACTGCTGAGTCTTGGTGGAGAGTGCTGTTGTGCAAGAAGAATGTACGTCAGCCCATTAATCAGCTGTGCCTCCGCTAACTTTAGGGCGTTCTAGGGAAGGATATAAGAAAATCTGTACAAAAAAAAAGAGATCAAAAATCTGCACTCTTGAATTGCTTTTTGCATACTCTTTGTTCCTATTTTTTTTTCTTCTCCACAGTATCAGCTTTTTATTGTTCATAGAGAGACAAAAAGACTCTTGTTCCTGAGGGAAGGGGGTGGTTGGAAGACCTGGTTAAGAGGGGAGGAATGTCCTGCTCACTGCCTGACTCTGGCTCCAGGTCGAAGACATGGGGAGTGGAGGGGAATATTTCAATATATAAGGAGCAGCAAAGTGTCAGAAAACAAGCGACAGTGAAAACGAAATGCAGCCAGTAACCTTGGGGCTCTGACTCTGAGCAAATGTTTATCAGAGGAAGATTCTGCTGGACATCACCGGATAAGAATGAGTTGATGTCACTCTTGGCACAGGCAGGAGCTCGGTTTTTTCCACATAAACAGCACAACACGGCAAGGGGGAAGGAGAGGGAAGGATGGGAAGGAGGGGAGGGGAAAGAGGAAGAGGAGGAGAAAGCTGTTTGCTATAAATTGGGCTAATAAAAATATATAAAGGCATGGCTTGTTTTGTTGGAAAAGGTCGCAGTGCTGGGACATAAATAGACAAAGGTTAAGGATGCTTCAGGACTCCTCCTCCACTGCGGCTCTGGAGAGCTGTACACAGATTCTTGATGGCTGTTGCGTAATTTGCTTTGACTTGCTCTCAGTTGAGAGCATACTATGGGCTCATTCCCGTGGCCCTTGTTCAACAAAACCTCATTTGGCTTTAATGGGAATTTTTGCTTGAATAAAGAAGTTCAGTTTTTGTGAACTCTGGTAGCATCAATGCCTGGCCAGTGACTTAGGAGGACCTCCCCTCACCCTCAATCCCTGTACACCCTTCTTTTAAAGCTTCATCGTATTTTATACTTCAAATAATGCAGTGTTTTATTTACAGAAATCTTACATGGGGCAGGCAGGCAACAGAACAGTGAAGGCAGTCTGCCAATGGGTACCACTGAAGCTAAGAAGTAACTACTGTTGTTTAGTGAATTTGATGGTGAGCAGTGTTGGCAAGTACCTCAGAAAAGGTGTTGCTACAAGGAGGGAATGTTATGATACAGCAGTCCTAGAAGAAACTGCTTCTAAAACCAGAAGAGTCTTCTCAAACCAAAAAAGCAGGGGAAATCATTTACAACATCTAATCTGTGAGGTCTCTATACAAGAACGTCTGCTGGTGTTCATCCCCTGTATGAACGCTCTCAAGAGAGAATGGAAGTGACACAATTTTTTATTTTTTTTTTTTTTAACATATGGCTTGATCTAATAACTTTTTTTTTTCTATAACAAACATAAGAGTTACATGGTATTTGCTCTGTTTGTGTTCATGCATTCTAGTTCAGAGCAGACTGTTTCTAAAGTGGCAAAAGTTAAGCTAGTAAAGAGCTCTCCTAGGCTGGAATAAGTGCTAGCACTGAGCCTCCTAGCAGTACAGATGTGAGGCACTTTGTGTCCTGTATCCATTTGCTCATCTCCACTATGTATACAAGTTACTACTAGCAGCCTACAGGTACCCAAACATCTGTAAAGTGCTTGTGGTGGTAACAAACAGCCTGTCAGGGTATTAATGCTTGCGGAAAATTGGGCTGTTCTTTTTCAAAATGTAACAGGATTAAAAAGCTGTACTGTTGGAGGCACAAAGTTTGCAAATCAGTTTTACAATGTAACTTGTATTCAAATGGCTCAGGTCTCCAGGCTTTTAGAGGCACCTTGGTGTTGTGTAAGGAGACAAAGCTTTACATTGACCCTCTTGATATGTGAATCCCTCAGGTGTTACATTTGCTCTCCGGAAGCTTTTCAATTTGATGACTTCCTGCTAGACCACAGCTATCTCATTTAAAAAACTCAGTTAGCATGGTGTTGATTGAATAGATTTGTGTGCTGTCTGTTGAATGACCATACTAGACATGTGCAGATTTCAGACCTCTTTTGCCGTGACTCAACTCTGGGTATGAGGAAAGAACAGTGTACCAGGCTTGAAAGCAGACTGAGCAAGGAAAAGCTCTTGTGTTTGTGCTAGAGCTGTTTGGAAGTGCAGGCAGTGTAGCTGGGAAGGAGGTGCAGTCCGGTTTCTTGTGTGCTCCGCTCCTTCGCTGAAAGCCATCAGAATCAAACAAGCCATTTAACTGCTGCTGTAAGTGCTGTCCTCTCTTAAATTAGGTCGGAAGAGGGAAAAAAAGTAATCACGTGTTCATAAACTAGTGTTGAATGAAAACTTTTAAGATACTAATGCATTTCTAAGAGAGTCTTAAGAAATTAAGGCTCCAGCCTTTCAAGTTTTAACCTGTTCTAGATGGTCTGTACCTCAATTTCAAGGCATTTGAGGAGTTAGATACTGTTGTATGTTGCTGTCACTTGTGCCTTCTGTAGAGTTAGCTTTCCTGTTATCTTTCTCGCCCAACCCAGGAAGAGGCGCATACGTGTCTGCACTACCATTGTTTGTTTTCCTATTGCTTTTAGACTTTTTTTTTTTTGTTAGAGTGGAGATGTTGATATGATGAAAACAAGAAATGCTTCATGACTTCAGAACAAAATATGGTAAGGCTCTTCTATCATGATGCCTGTGGTTACAGATTCCCAGGTGATCAAAATTCTTCCCCTACAACTGCTGGAAAAAATTGTGGCTCATCTCCTGCATCCTTTTTATGAAAGCACCTCTGAGCCTGTTTTTGTACAGCTTGAAAAAGCAGTGCTATTATAATTCAAAAAGTGGATATGTTCATGTCTGCCAAAACAGCTTCTGGAACAACTACTTTCTGTTGACAGCTGCAGGTCTTATAGCCATCCTGACATTACTGGTGAGCCTAATGTGAGCAAAGTTTAAGTGTGCAAGGTCTATCACCTTCATGAGAAACCTAAGAAAGCATGGATTGCATCCTGCAGATAGAGAACCTAATGTCAGGATCCTATTCCAGTTACAGTGAATCAGTTGTACATGTAATAGTTGGTCACTTCAACCTGGGTATACATTTCATAGGACTTAGCTATTTTATTTTGCTGGGTTCAGTTTTATATATGGGACCTGATGAAGGGTTTACTTAAAGTCAGACTGAAGCTACCAAGTCTACAGACTGTGCACAGGAGCAAGCTGCTTCAGGTAAGGAGCACAGCCACCAGATGCTTTGCTTGGCTGGGCTCGTGGGAGGGAGAAGCCATTCTGCTGAAAGGGGAAGGCTTTTTCTGGATCAGCCAGCTTGAACCAGTATGTCCCACAGCATGTGAGTGCTGAGTCTGGGAAAGGGTGGCTGGGGTCCTGGTGGCACACCTGCCTTTGGGAAGGAGGTGACTGTCAGAGCAAGGACCACTTCTGGAGCTGGTTGGGCACCCATTACCCTGCAAGTGCCAGCGCAAGAGCTGAGCCTGTGTCTGTTGAACTGCAATTGCTATGGATGATCAGCGCAGCTCTGGCTGATAGCAGCACCAAGTAACCGCTTGTAGGCATTGGAGTGTCATCCTTGCTTCAATCTTTAATAATCTGAAATTCAAAGTCTTAGATGCAGCATCACAGGAATGCTGAGACTCTACAATTTGCTATTAAGAGTTTTAAAAATGCAAGGTGCAGTGAAAAATAGCTCTTCCTTACCATTCATAGTGTTAACATAACAGATGTAGAGAATGTGCCACCAAATGTTTTATTTAAAAAATGCTTTCATGTAAAATCTTGAAAACTCAATTTGGACGCCTTGTGCCTTTTCCTTTCTTTTTGTTTGTTGTTTATTTTTTTCTCCCTGTTTTTATAACAAGAGGATTTTCCTGGGAAAAAGGCTGTCTTTGGCTTTACAGCTCATCTCTTCCTGGTATTTTACTTCTTATCTGAAGTCACAACCTTCTGCACAGATTATAAGAATTAATTGCTGTCAGTGTCACAAACCAAGTTGTTGTTTCATAGAATCACAGAATGATTAGGGTTGGAAAGGACCTTAAGAGAAATTGAGCTTTATTGGCATAAATGCATGTATTAATATAGAATAATGTGGTTTTCTTGAGGCTGGTTCTCTCTGGCTCAGGGACTCCTCTTGGATACTGCAGGATCCTGGGGCCCTGTGTGCTGCTGTCCGAGCACTCCTGTGGCAGCCAGGTGAGGAGGTGTTAGTTGTTAGAAAGGTTACAGTTCTGGAGCCTTGCTGGGAGTTGCAACTGGCTTTGTGCGCAAACAGTACCTCATGGAGATGTGTCAATTGAAATGCCATTAAGTTTCTCTTATAGTAAACCAAGTCAGAAAGTCTGGTTTGTTTGGGGTTTTTTAAAGCCATACCAGCAAATACTCAGCAGTTTGGGTATTCAGTGTTTGCAGTTTTATTTGGCTAATGTGTATATTTTCTAGTGTTATGAGCAAAAAGAGTAGATGGATGCCTTCACCTGTAATTACTCTGGTGGTATTCTGATGCTATATGCGTTCCTAACATGATGTATGTTTCGTTCTCTCTTAGTCAGAGGATGACAAGAGTGAGTACTGTGCTTGCAGGGACTCTTACAATTTTGCATGCCAGACTCTGCCCCAGACCATGGAAGTATATCTCTGTCTTCAGATCATCCACAGAGCAGGAGAGCTGATCTAACAGCTGAGAGGAGGAAAGACATTCCTAAAACTGTGTTTTGTGCTACTTCTGAGGCTTGTTGATGGGGAGCTAATAGTGATGAGTGGGTAGTTTTTGGGTAGGTTGATGAACTAATCCATCTGTGGAGGACCACCAGTGAGAACCAGAACTGGATCAAGGACAGGGCCTGGCAGAAAGGGTCCTAGAAGGGGTGGCAGAACAACAAGATTCATCCCCTTTTCAGAGGCACAGCACCTTAAGATTAGCACAGGTTATAGTTCTGTGAGGGTATGTTCTTAAATAAGGGCAGGGGTCTTTTCCTGGCTGCTTTCCAGCTGTAAAGGCTCTATTGGTCTTGTAATGGACCTTAAAAGTACCTTGAGGGAGACTCACTTGGAGTATTGTGTGATTCTGGTGTCCTCAACATAAAAAAGACATGGAACTGTTGGAACAAGTCCAGAGGAGGGCCAAGAGGATGATCATGGGACTGGAGCACCTCCTGTATGAAGAT
>JANRGW010036470.1:13580-25634 GCA_024733675.1 Psilopsiagon aymara | reverse complement strand
TGGCATGGTTTAGTGTGAGGTGTCCCTGCCCATGGCAGGGGGGTTGGAACTAGATGATCTTAAGGTCCTTTCCAGCCATAACTATTCTACAATTTTATGATTTAGGATGAGCAAAACTCCACCTGCCACTTATTTAGAACCATTTTGATGAGGAAGTGAAGCTTAGCTCTAAAATGACTGATACTTTCCATGACAGACTTAGGAAGTAGGTTCGTGCTGTGTGTGAGCACATCATCAGCAGACTGTATATATTCAAAAAAGGGGTGTGTGTTTTTACAGCTGCACTGTTTGGGGGGGAGGGGGGTGAGTGGAGGAAGAAATTAATGTTCTGGGTGTATCTAACTGCAGAGGGAGTGATGCACATGCTCGGCAGAGCTGAAATGTAAAAGTTATCAGTGTTGTCTCTGAGATGTGTCTCCTGGGCTGGTGGCCATGCTGGGACTCAAGTCATTGTCTTTCAGCATGGGGAGCTGGGGCTCAAGAAGCTCCCAGGCTTGCTAACCCTGTGCTGTTACTTGTTGTAACTGATAAAAGCAGTACTCCTAATTTACCCGTACCTGCAGGTTACCTGTAAGGATTGGGTTGACAAATTTTGTCATTAGGTATTCAAAGCTTGCTTAAGTAGTAGCTTATTTTAATAGTAAGATGATGCTCTTTCATAATATTTTGCTAGTGAGTTCATTTATTGAAGTGCAAAAGGAATGTAAACTACTGCAGAGGAGGTGCAATTTGCTTGATGATGGGATTTTTTTTCTCTTTTCCCTGGGGATATTAAAACACTTCATGCTAGGGATTCCTTATTGTGCCTTGTCTTTCTTCAAGGCACTTTGCCACTTGACAGTATTTGACAGGAGATGATAAACATGGAAGTAATACAGAGCACAGCCGGCCACTTACTTCTGTGTAACTGTTGAATGTTTTAGGTGCCCTAATAAGCTCCACAAAGCTGAGTGATTAGGTTTTTAAACACACTGTCAAAAGTAAATAGTGTGTGCATTGCCTCCTTGTTTTCTCAACCTTTGAGTAATTTCAGTATCCTAAATTTAGTTGTTATAATTTCATGCTAGCTTCATGTTTCATTCTGGCCAGGGAAAATACCCTTATGTTTCAATACAGTGCTGGGAACAGTAATAGCTACTTAGGTATTAATATTGGTTGAAAAATCTTATCTATTGAGTTACTTCTAAAATTGGTTCTAATGGATACAGGCAAAGAATCAAAGCTGACTGAGGAAGAAAAGTACCTCATCACTTGAGTTTGGTTAACTTGAATTAGAAAGGTAGGAACAAACCCTGACATACAGATATATGTGGGAAAGGTAGGACAGGGATGAAACACTGGGCGGTTCAGACTTTGTCAGCAGGCATTCCCAGATGGTAGGATCATTTAAATAGAAAATGGCTCTTCCTGAATAATTTTGCACAGATTGGGTTGTGGGGTTGAGAAAGAAAGAAGTTTGTCTGAGGGCATCCAGCTTCCTAAAATGATGCTTCCTCACTTCATGCTGAACAGGAGGAATGCAGTGAGTAGACCTCTTTCTCCTTTACTTGGTTGGACTTGCTAGTAGATAACCACTTACCTAATAAACAAAATAGTCCAGTTAAACTTGTTATAAGAAAAAATAAGCAAGAATTACTTAATTTCTGTGAAGTATATGCTGTATGGGCTGTGTACGTAGGAGTTGTTCCGGAGTTCAAGGATTCTGGGTGAGAAAAACGAGGCACAAATAGAGAACTCACACCTTGTTTATTAATGTAGGAAAATCTAAAGATACTAACAGATACAGTAAAGGATGTTTCTGAAGAGTGGATATCTTACCAACCCCAGGACCCTGTGAGGATGATCAGGAAGCCAGCTCCGAGAATCATCATTGCAGTGCAAGGCGGCAGGCTCTGCCGTAGTGGGTGTTCCGTGGAGGCAGTGTTGACCTGGGTGGTATGGGGTTCCGCTTCCCCGCATCACGTGAGGATCAAGCTTTTATACTAACAAAAATGCACAGTCATTCTGATGCAGGGGGCCAGCTTATGTCAGAAGAAGTAGCCAGCAATATCTAGAAAGGTCTCCAAGGGTCGGGGCTTTTCCGGGGAGTTCTAAAGCAGAACTTTCTGGGGGGGGGAACCAAAGCTGGACTTTCCAGGGAGCCACCGAAGCAAGACTCTCTGAGGAGGAGCCAAAGAGGACAAACAGTTCTTCTGTATCTTTGAGTGTTTCACCATGGATCATTATCTATAGTCCCTGACTGAGTTGTATAGTTTAAAAAGTTTCATCAGCCCACTTGGACTTTGCTGCTCCTAGTGCAGCCATTCCAAGTAATGCTGATAAAGCCTCAGAGAGGAAATAAGTATCATCCAAATTTTAATTTGGATGTGAAACAACAGCCAGCGTTGCTAGAAAAATGGCTGAGTGGTAAATTGGGTAGCATGTAAGAAAAGAAGATCAAGTAGAAAATGTCAGCTCTGTTGCATTTACAAATTATGCTTGTTCTTCACTGTGTTTTCCTGAATGGGCATAGTGAAGAAAAATTATCATTCCTAGTACCTGTGGCCAGAAACTGTCAGTAGTATATTTTGGACAGTACTTCTTTCATGTATATTTTAGGTAGTGCTCTTGGAAAAATGGACAAAGGCCATAACTTTTGATCATGGCATTATTTTTACTATGGCAATATGCCTTTGCACATTGGGGCTGCAGTTGTAATTGAGGATATAGTGTTTGTCAGAAGTGAATGATTTCTAAGTCTAGCACTTGACTGTATTTTGATCTGATAGAGAAATTCCCTGTGAGGAAAGGCAAAGAAGGTATCACAGGTGTCATCTACTCTGTGGTGATGTAAAAACGATGGGAAATACATGAGAAGTGATGCTATATACCAAATAGAAACTGTGTATTTCATGTATACAAATGACAGTTATACCAGAATCAGCACTGTTCTTTGTTTAAAATTACAAAGCACTAATGAAAAGTTTTATCAACAGATCCTACAACTTATTTAAAAGGAACTCTTTCAGTGAAGCTCTATTTAAAGTTTTGGGTTTTTTCTGGCAGTTTTAAAACAGTTTGTCTCTAGAAGAGCAAATTGAAGTCTTGGGCTTGCAGAGTCTGTAAGGAAATGGTCTTGCTCTGTGCAATGCTGTGGCAATAAGTTGCAAACCTGAAACTCTCAAATTGACATCTGAAGTGAAGAAAGTGCCCAAAAGTTTGGAGAAAAACCAACATGCAGCAGTATTGGTTAATCTAATAAAAGATGTTACTTGTTGAAGAGGCATACCTCATTTACAGGCATGTCATAGATGTAATCCATGAGCCTAAAGTGGTTGGCCATTTTTGCCTTAATTTGCCTTTTCTGTAATTTGGTCTCAGGCACAAGGCCTATGAGTGAATTACCATACAGAAAACTAGGTAGTGATCTGGGGCTTGCAGCAGTTCAGCCATGCTGTAGTAGTTGCCTCTGTGTGTGCTTTTGCCTGTATGTAAGAGCAGCACAGTGTACTCTGCCCCCACTGAATTTACTTGTTGTTAATGTGTGTACACAGGCTGGTTATTGTGGAATAGCAAATGTGCCCCAGCTTCATGTGGGTGCCCTTGTGTTCAGAGGTGACTTGAGATGTCACCATTCCTCTAAACCAATGAACACCTGTGGTTGGGTTTTTTTCTGCTAGTATGTCCTATGTTGTGTGGATGAATATCCATGCACTTTGGCCTGAACTAAAAGAAGGAGGCGAATCTTTATAACTGGTAATAGGATCATTTAAATGAGTTTTAGCTTGTAAATATTTAGAAATTTTATTTTAAATAAATGGAGTTTATTTGTTCCTGCTGTCCCTTTTCTCTTCCTGGTGCAGCCTAGAAAACTTTGCATCTGCTGGCAAACTTCAACCAAGTTTTGCGCTGGGAGAGAGATACATGGTGTAGTTATGGTCCTATTATTTCAGGGAAGATGGGTGAACAGGTAAAGTTGAGATTCTCAATGCTTTGCATGTGTAAAAAAATTAAGGTTTCAGCTTGATGTTGCTAAAATGGAGAAGATCCCCTCTGTCCTTTCCTTCCATCTAACCCATCCCTCTTGAGACTACCTCTAGTTTTTGATCTCCTGGTTCTCTGATTCCTTCTGCCACCCTAGAGGAAAAAGGAAACCACTGGATTAGTTGTCTGTGGTTTCAGTAAAGTGAATAATGCTCTCTGCAGGAGCTATGGTGAGGCACGTGATGAGGAAGATGGAAGTTGGACCATCCATTTTGTGGAGCATGTACATGGGGATTGGAGGGAAGAAGCTGTTGATTTGGCTCTGGTTGTCTTATGAACCTTTATTAGATGTCTGAGGATCTTTGTGGGAGAGACCATGTTGATACTCAATGTTCAATGCTGACAATGCTATAGGAAAGCAGACTCTGCTGCCACCTGCCCTGCTGGTGTTTGGTATTTGAGGGCAGGAGAAGGAAAAGGATGTTCTGGTGGTGAAGTCATTAGTTCAAGGGACAGCAGTTTCCATGTGGTCTCAGATAAATCATTTAATCTCTTGATGTCTGAATTCTTCATCTTATAAAATGACGTTAGTCTTCTGGCCTTTGGGTTTACAGAGTACTTAGGATATCAGGTTCAGTTCAAGCCTGCGGATGTCACATGCTTACATGATCAGGACATGGTAGGTCTTGGGTCTCTCAGTGTGTTTTTATAAAAACAAAATGTTGCTGCAGAGTAAATACAGCTTATTGCATGACACAGGACCATTGTCTCTCATTCTCCTGGGAATTATCCCATCCATTTTTCTGGCCTTGTGCCTATTTTTACACTTTGGGGTTTGTTGCAGGAAGTTGGCTACACAGTATTGCAACCACATAGTTAAAACCACTTCTTCTCCATGTTACTTCTGTGCTCTAGAAGTGAAAAATCAGTGGGGACATGGACTGAGTAGGATCTTGGTTGCTTTTAGTTGACCAAGTGCAGCTGTGTGCTTTTCTTCAGAGTATGTTGTGTACCTTTTTCCATAACTGAATCTTCAAAAAAGGGTATCAGTAGACATGCTTCCAGTTTTATGGCAACTGCTAGCGACTTAGTAATAGCCATCCCTAAGTGACAGGAGAGAGCTTTGATAAAATATAGAAATTTTTGCACGGTCTAGTCCTGTGTGAAAATGAGGCTCAGTAGAAGTGCAGAAATTTCATAAACAAATACTCATTTAACTACAATAATAACCCATACAAAAAAATCCTCTGAATCACAGTTTCATTTAATGTAAATTATGTGACCTTAATAGGTGGAAATCTGTGAGAGTGTAGGTGTTTTGTCTTTGAACGGTAGCAAACTTCATTTTCTTAGAAGCCTATTCTTGATATTCTTGAATTCTCTTAATGTTTGGGAGTTTTAAGACAAATGGTAGGGGAACAGAAGGGGAGGCATTTTGAATATCTTGGAGAGTAAAGTCTTACAGACAATAGCTTACACTGTACTAGGAGGCTGAGGCACAGTATTCATACTGAGAGCACATTTGAGCTCTGTTAAATGATGTGACAAGATGAGAGTCTTCAGCCTATCTGTCACCCATGCAGAAGTAAACGGTCACATGCTACTGACTCCAAAGTAGAGAGAAAATCTGCTGTTACAGCCAACATTCCTTGCCACAATACAAATATGTTCTTTGCTCACATAATAGCTATTCAGTTTGCCTGCAGTCATTGTGTTCCTCCATTAAAGTTCAAAGGAATTGAAAATAGCACAGTCAACAAAGCCAACTTTTGTCTTGGAGTAAATACGTATTTTATTACAAGGTGTTTTATCAGTGAGATTTTTAGAAAATGAACTGGCCTGTGAAAAACACCATGTGGACATTCCACATTTATGCTTTCTGGGTGTGTAGCAGTGATTTTTATTTTCTTATCTTTTTTCAGTTTCTTTATGGTTGACATTACTAATTCTGTGGTGTATATCCTTTTCTTAAGGGCAACCTGGGTTGCCAAATTTGGGTGTACAAATTTTGATCAAAAAACCCCAACTAACCAAACACCAGAAAGCCCCAAAACAAAATGAAAAACCTATTTTGACCCTTTAGGCTTTGCTGAAATTGTAGTATTTTCATAGACTTCAGGAATGCAAGAGGAAATGCACAATTAAAACTCAAAGTATTTAGTCAATATGAGCCTTGTAGATCTGATTAGCTTATTGGTTAGGAAGTATTTTAATGCCGTTTGTTCTCCTGCACATACATGTGTCATTACTTCTTTTTAATAGGTCCTACTAAAGTCCTCCTGCGTGAAGAATACGTTGAAATGAGTTCTCTATCTCAGCTAATAGCAAGCTGCTGCCTCCAAGCTTGTGCAAGCAGTAACAGTCAAGAAACAAGACTGGGTCTTTAGGGATGTAATTTCATCTGTTTCTTGTGTGGATCTTTTTTTGATACTTAGGATACCTGGAGGTACTGGCAAAATGATCTCCCCATGCAAATAGTAACAAGAAAGTGACCATAATAGTTAATCTGTGGCCACCGAGGGCAGGCTTTGTTTAAGAAGCTGGCCAGATGAGTAGCTTCTAGCCAAGAGCTTTAGAAATGCTTGATGAGGCAAGTTGTGGGGTTGATCATTTTTAGGTACTCTTGGAACATAGGAAAATTCCTGGAGACTTGAAAAACGCTAGTGTGTTTTAAGCTAAAACTAATGCTGTCTCAGGGTAACTGAAATGGCTCAGTGCTGTTACATTAATAGTAACTATAGTCTACTCAAATTCAGTAAGAAGAGTTGAAAAGGTTTCACTGTCTTGGATTAAACTTATGAAGAGGAGTTTAATTAAAAGTACGGGTGGTAAGAGAGGAAGTTGGGAACAGCTGAAATAAGGTAAGTTGCAGGCAGCACAGTTGATTTCTAAGAGTGGGAGAGAAAAAGTGTAGTTAAAGTAGTGTGAAGTGAGTTGTAGGCAAACAGATATTCACGGAAAAAAAAAAAGGCAAAAAGAAACTTGTGTTAGGAGAGCAAAAGCTTACAAACTCTAGCGGGTTAAATAGGAAATCAGCAGGGGGCCAGGGCGGAAATTCCTTGGAAGCAGCTTTCTACTAGCATATACTTTATAGATTCCCTAGAAGCTTGCTGAAGAGTCTGCTGGATTGTCTTCAGAGAAGAATTTCAAAAAAGCAAAATAAATGACTTGAATCGGCATTTACTACAAAAGCAGTACATTATTCTTCATAGGGATCAATGAGGGGTGCTCACAGAAGAGGCTTTTAGGGAAAAAATGGCAATGTACACAGCAGTAAACCTCCATAAACAGGTACCAGAGCTGGGAACGCCTTTGTGAAGTTGATTAGCTATTGCCTACTCATGGTGCTACAATATCTTGTTACATTTAACCTTGCTCTCAGTGGAAGAGGTGATGACGTGCAATACACTGTAATGCATGTTCTTAAAAAGACTATTGCTGATTAGTGGGTCCGGCAAAGGGCAGCAATCATAGAAGTAACTGGGTTGTTAGAAGTATAACCATTATACATTGTAGGAAAATTGACTTGGCTTTTAAAGAGGGAAGTCAGGCCTCTGGTTAGAGGGATTTGAAGGTGTTACAGAGGTAACCAGAGAAATAAATCAGAGAATTAATAAATCCCTCCTTTTCTGTGGGAAAGGAGACTGATCTGTGTGGTTCTTGAGCTTGGAATGGTGATGAGAGAAAATATACACAACTCCATAGATTTCTCTTGGGTCACTGTGCAACTGCAGTGTAGCAAGTGTAAAGCCATTGAAGAGTTTTCTTTGTGCTGTGCATAAATAAGCATCTTGCTTATTACCACAGGATATTGTGGAGATAACTGTATACCTTTCACAGAAGTTCAGTGAAACTCAAGTACCATAGCTTCACTGAGCACAGCACTTTGTGCCTGAAATTTTTATTGATAACTTTTGGAGGCTGAAAGGCTGTGGAAGAGCAACGAATAAAGGTATTTTCTGAATGTCCACCGTTACCAAATGTTGGAAGCGGTATTCTGGGCAAGGTAGACTTCTGATTAAAAAAGGAGTTACTTTTAAAGTCCTTCCTTATATTCCACAGAAGGATTGGTTAGCTGATGACAGCAACCCTTTCTGGCCTTAAAATTAGTAACAAGAGCATGGTATCATGTGCTTTGCTGTCTGTAATAATAAATTAACAGCTATGGGCCTGTTGGTTTTCTTTTTGTAATGTCTGCTGCTGCTGATTGAAAAAGGGGATTGACAAGTAGAAATATGGAAGTAAAAAAGAAGTATTAAAGCTTTTCAGGCTGGAAAGTGCTCAAGTTGTTAAGATTGTCTGTTAAAACAGCAGAACATAAGTGTGGTAGGTTGATATGTTCTGTATGTATGTAGAATCAGTATAGCATGTAAAGCATTTTTTCAAGAACTTCACTTTAGTCATAAAAATGCTTTTTAAACTAACAGCTTTCTTCTGCTCAGTAGGATGTGATTTGTTGGAAGTGTATATTGACCTGGAACCGACAAGGAGATGACTAAGTAGGAGGAAAATGGTTTTAACATGCCTCTGCTTTGCCAAGGAATATGGAAACAATAACAGATTTGTCAAGTCTGTGGGTCAGCTAGCCTTGTAGTGATATATGATATTTCTCTATGCACAACATACTTGGTGTATTGGGTTGTGTTTTTTTTTTTTTCTAAAGCACCGTTTGGGAGCTGAAATGTGAATCTTTGTCCCAGTTGCTGTTTATCACCTTCACAGGCATGCTGTTTACTGAACAGATGTATCCGCAGGAGGTGGGAGATACTGACTTCTCTTTGTTGTGGCGGGCACATAATAGGGTCTGTCTTCTTATTTGCATGCTTGGCAGTTGTCAAGGTGTGTTTGGTCCATGCACTAAAGCTCTGCAGTAGTCCTTCTCTCATTTCCCTATTGTTTCCTCCCTGCCCCAAGGCAAGACATCCTTCATGCTGCTTTTCCTTACAACACTGGGGTATGTTGCATCGTTCATGTGCTACGCAGTCTCTTCTTGAGTTTTCAAACAATGCAGAGATGATTCCTGGTGGAATCATCTTTGTATTCCACCTTCTGTCTTTGGAAGTGAACCAACAGCTTGAAAAATGAGTATTCAGTTTAATAAATTTAAACTTTAGATACTGTTTTCCTCCTTTTAAGAATAGAACCATGCTCTTGGGGTGCAGGGAATGATAATCACTCAGATGAAACCAGGTACACTATTTCTTCAGTGAAGAAGAGGTGGTAGCTCAGCACTTAGCTGCTCTGACGTGCTGGTTACCAAGTCCAAGTTCTGGCTGTTTCGAGAATGTGCCTGAACCAGTCAGTGACCTGTGTCTCTCCCCATTTTGGCACTTGTAAGAGTGATCTAATAAATATTTTGTTGCAACAGATATGATCTCATATCCTCTTACAAACCATGTGTAAACCAGTCACAGAGACATGGCCCTGTTCAGTTGAGAATTCAAAGTGTGGGACAAGGCTTTAAGAAGGAAGCAGTCATTTTAAAGAGAGTAGTTGTTTAGTAATACCTGGCAGTTCCCAGTGCTGGCTGTCTCTCTTAGCATGAGCAAAAATGGTGGGTCAGACTTTTGGCAATGGGAATTTCTGCCAGGTGAGGGCTGGATGGCCTTTTCAATGCTGTTGTTTACTGTGCTCTTTCCTTTCTTGCAAGCCGAAACTCTTAAGCTGTTTTTTCTCTCTGGCATTGTCAGCATGAGCCCAGAGGTCTTCAGAGAAGCTAGTTCTTTTGGCTTCTCCCTACTTCATCACCCCAAACAATACCATAGTCTGTCTTTAAGCAACATATGCTGTTTGTTTTTTATTGCTACTCCAAACGTTTGTACTGGACTGTATTTCTACTTCTGCTGCCTTATGAAGGAATTCCAGCTGAACAGTTAATGTCTCCCTTCACTTGAACTCATGTTTTTCTGGATAGCGAATTAGAGGCTCCTTACAGTTTATTAGCTTTGCTTTTAGCATTATGTAAGCTGTACAAGGTTGTAAGTACATAATACAGATTTGATTAGTGTCTTCCTTTATAGCTCGTTTTACAGTCCTTGGCCTATTCCACTTGAAATTCTTATAAGCATCATAAATTGGCCAAATACACGCTTCATGTTAATTAAATCTCTTAAATGGAGTCTAATTTTCTTCCTACTCTTGAAGCTGGTGAGAGATTAGTAATAAAAGGCAATTAGTTGGTTGATAGCATCATGTATTTGATCACTGCAGAAAGAGGATAACTGCCTCAGGTGTATGGTGAACTCTTCATTCCCATGTGAACATTCAACACGTTAAAAGTTGACAACATTATTTGAACATTCATCCTGACAAGATAATTTCAGAACTAACAAGCAGAGGAAGCTCTAGAGCATGGAGCATACACATTTTTAAATAGTCTAATTTCCTTCAGTGGATTTGCCCCCATCAAAGTTTTGTACTTAGCTGGAAGTAGGCTAGGAAGATCTGCAACTGAAATCGCTGGGCTTAAGATTTTTGTTTGAAGTGATTCTTTCTAAAACATAAACCCCCAATTAACTAATATACAGGGGGTTGACACTAAATAGTGAAGTGGCTTGTTTCCTCTCTGGGCCTTTTGACTCAGGCAGTGCTGTTGTAGTGGGCAACAAGTCACTAAACCAAAATTACCATTTTTTTCTTCTTAAGGTGAGGAAAGAAAAGGTTTTGTGCAAAGGGTAATTGAGAGCATCCTGAAAGAATAAAATGTTGAGTGCTGATGAAAAGTAAACCTACTTCATTGTGTTTGGTGAAGTTGCTGTGTCCTGGTTTTGTTTTGAAGTCTGTCTGAAAATATTTTCAAAGAGGTTTAACTTTCTCAAATTCATAAGATGCATCTGACTTACATCTTGGTTTCTGTCATGTTCTTGTGTTTTGGCAAGAACTCTATCACCAGTTGAAGCTTCCAATAGGCATGGGGGCCGTCCAAAATAGTTTCCATTTCCCACTGAGGTACATTCTTAGAAGAACTTTTCCAATCCAAATAACTGGCATTTATTACTTTTTAATTGCTTAGTGTGATATTTGCTTACATTTGCTGTTTTAATGTCTTTTCCTGTCTGTAAACCGAGAGTCCCAAAGGGCACATGCGTGCAGTCACTGAATTCAGTTTACATAGCTTGACGGATGTTTTTGGGAAAGACAGATTGTGCGTATGTGCAGTTTGCCACAGATGGTGTCCCAACAAGAAAAAAGTTGTGCTAATGCTGAAGGAAAATGAAAAGGAAGTAAGTAAACGAAATAGCAAAAAAAGGCTGGACTTAGAGTTTAGCATATTTTTTTCCATCAGCCTTGGGGAATGCGGTCAGTATGGCGCACGTATGCTTGAGCTCAGAAAAGGTTCTCAAGTTGCTCTCTACGAGAGCAACAGACAATGGGCAGGAGAAACTTCTCTGGGCAGTTTTGCTGCTCTGAATATTACCCATGTCCCAGGTTTAAGTCTTAATTCCAAAATCTCAATTAAAAAAAAAAGTATTAAAAAGGGATATTGCTAGTCTTTGAGATAGTAAAGAAAAACCTTTGAAGACAAAAATGTTCAGAGTCTGTAAAAAGGCGATGTAGGCAAAACACGGCCTTTTCACCTCTGCTAATTTAACCTTAGGTGGGTTATTTTTTCATTCAGGTTTGTTTTTGGGAAGTCAGTGTATTTTTAGGGCTTTGGTTTTGACAGCATGATTCTAGTGAAATAGTGTGATTCCCTTGCCTACATGGGAATGCAGATCTCAACTTCTTCCCCTTCTGGCATACATAAATGAGGAGCAGGTTCTTTTTTTACAGTTTAGGATTATTTGTGGAGGAGAAGAAACAGGACTTGGTTTACACACTATATTGCTGAAAACTAAGCTGATGTGCGTTATAGACCTGCATTTAGATTTTGTGTGTAAGTGCTTTCAAGGAGGGCTAAGCTGTATGGCAGGCTGGTATTTACGCTGCTGTAAACCCTAAACATCCATAAATCTTCAGCCCTGCCCTTCCCACTTTAAGCTTTCACTGGACTATTACATTCCTGAAGTTCGTTCAGCAGCCTAAGATCCTGAATTAACTTTATAAGGGGCAATGAAAAACTGTCATCTGGGTTTGTTCTGCCTCTTGGCT
>JANRGW010036470.1:0-13570 GCA_024733675.1 Psilopsiagon aymara | reverse complement strand
GCTTGCAGCTGAACTTGTTACATGAACTGTCAGATTAACTGTGGTCTTTCTCTTGCCTTGTAGGACTTCTCAGTGGGCAGACCTCTCCAACCAACACCAAACTGGAAAAGCTGGACCCCCAGCAGGTGCTGCAGCTGTGTCTCCGGTACCAGGATCATCTTCACCAGTGTGCAGAAGCTGTTGCCTTTGATCAGAATGCACTTGTGAAGCGGATCAAAGAGGTACTGCCTGCAGCGTGCCTGCTTCTTGGTGGGGAAGGGCTAGGGGCATCAACTTGGCCATCTTGTGCTGTGAATGCAGGTGCTTGCTGTAGGTTGGCCTTGGGTCACTTGCAGCAGTCCAAGTCAAAGTAAACCCTGTAGAGAAACTTTGTGGGTGTGTACATCAAGCAAAGTTTCCTGGCTTTCATTGTGGTTGCTGTTAGGTGGTGTGTTTGTTAGTTATGCCCTATGATTCTTGGCCATAAATAGGAGCAGTTCCTCTGATATGGCAAGTATTGCAAGCAATTGTTGAAGAAGTAAAAGATGGCTGGAATTTTAAAGGTAGCATTTCTTACCTAGGTCTTTATAGCATACATTTTATTATGTTTCATGGTTAGGCTTTAATTTATGGAAAGAAATGGTTATTTTAAATTCTAATATGGTTCTTTAATGTATATGTAGAGCTGTACTTGTTTTCAAAGCCCATGCTGTGGTGTATCTTCTCTGATTTGTATGGCAAAAAGATCTTCCTGTGCTGCTGGTTTTAGCACTAAACCATCATTGAAAATCACTGATCTGCTTAAATATTCAATAGTACTGTGGGAAGAAAATAAATTCCTGGAGCGAGCATCCTGCAATTGGGCTGTCTTTCTCATGTGTAACTACTGATGTTGGAAGCAGTAAGATGGCCGAGAGTTTTGTTTGGGTTTTTGGTGTTTCTTGGTGGTTTTTAGTTGGTTTTAGTGGTGGTGGTGATGTTTTTTTTAAGTCAAGACAGACTGGTATGAGAGGAGATGCTGTTCAGGAATGTTTTCTCACATGCTCCCAGTTGTACAAAAGCACAAGGACCTTTCAGTGTCAAAAGAAAAACTGTTGAGCAGGTAGTTAATTTTTATTCATGCAGTATAAGCAATGGCCTTGATTCGTTGTTGCTCCATTGGCTTAGACTTAAGAAAATCTCAGATGACAAACTGGATAATAAATTTGATTCATGGGCTGTTTTGAGAAGCTGCTGTCATCATGGAGTTTGAAGTCCAAACTAACGTGGAGCCATTAAAAAGGCTTTTTTTACTTTGGTGTATCAAGATCTGAGTCCAGCTATTACACAAGATATAAAGATATTTGCAGATGTTGATGATTCAGATCACACAATCTCAGAAATGGGATTTAATTGCCAGCCTAATGACAGGTACTGCATTAATCCAAGCAGATTGATAGGCTTTTGGCTGTTAAAGTGTGAGAGGGGATATTCACATGATTTAGTCATGGTAGACACCACCAGTGCAATCTGCATTAGTTGGATTTGCCTTCTGTAGGTCAAGTGACAGAGTCCCTTTCAAGTAAGCTATGGTGATATTTTCTTCTAGGTCATAACACTTATGTTTTGGGGCTTTTTTTCATGTGAAATAAAATGAGGGTACTAATATTGTCACTATAGCCTTATAACAGATTCCTTTCTGACAAAGTGAAGGAGAAATGAGCAACTCTCTAACACGGGCAACTGACAAGTCAGTTGGGACATGGGGTTTTTTTTGGTCACAATACGTAAGTAATTTCAGATGGTTCCAATCCCTCTGCCAGATCTGGTGGGGTTTTACTGTTCATTTTCCTAATAATTTTTCAGTGTTTTTCTTACATTGGCTGCTCTGCGTGTGTGTTCTGGAGGAACCGGGTGGGATCATTCTTTCCAAATTGGTTGGGCTCTCCTTGGTGCACTAAATTGAACCACTGTTGACAGTTGTTGACAACAAGGGGTGCAGCTGAACTAGAGCAGGGTATGTCTCTCCTTACAAGTGTAGACAAAGGAAATCACATTTGGCTGCACCCATTTGTCAGCAATGATTTAGCTTCGCCTCGTAGGCAAAGTTTTGACTGTTGGTAAAGAGTAAAACTGAGGGAGAAAATGAAGTGTTTTGTGGAAAGCATAACGTGTGCATGAGCTGAGCAGTAAATTCTTTTACCCTTGTTTTAGTAGTCAGGATTTCCCTTTTTCTTTAACACTGTAAACATTGAAGTGTTTTTCTTTTGATAAAACTTACCAATTGACTCTGCTTTTAACTTCCCTGCAACATGTTGGTGGGCTTCAGTCCCTGATTTCCTGCCACTAGTCTAAGGTACATTCACTTTTCAGACTGTCACTGACCGTGCTCAGTGCAGTAATAGTCCTACGGTTTAGTATGCTACAGTCATATTGCTTGCAGCCAGGGTTTTTTTTTTTTGAGTCTTTCCTTGTCTCAGGGCAAGTATCTTCTGCTCATTGTCTGTGTGGCCAGAGAAAAAGTTTCCTGGTTTCTGCCAAAACTCCAAAGTACTGTTGTAAATTTACTAGTCCTCAGTAACTCATAATTAACTGTGGTGGTTTGTGAAACAGCACACAGTATGAATTAATGGTTCTTAATAGGAAAGAGAGTAAGCTAAGGAAAACCAAAACATTACATGACAGCAGTTACTGCAGGTCTAAGTAGACCCATCTGTGCATTCCTTTACTTTGGGGACCAAAACAGTCTAGCTTTGCTCTCCATCCCATTTCCTATTTCAGCCAGAGTTTCTTTGCAGTGTATTGGCTACATCCCTATCTGCTCCTACACGTAGAACCTGTGTGGCTTCCAGATTGCTGTGTCTGCTCTCTCTCAAGAAGAAATACATTTACCCAAGAGTTTCCTTGAAGGGGAAGGAACTGAAGGTGTGATTGAAGGTAGTTCACTCAACTGCCTTTCTTCAGCAGTTACAACTACTTCACAGAATCACAGACTGGTTAGGGCTGGAAACTCACCTAGTTCCAGCCCCTCTGCCATGGGCAGGGAAAAATGCCACTAGACCAGGTTGCTTAAAGTCCCATCCAGCCTGGCCTTGAACGGTTCCACATTCAACTTGAACACTTATACCTGAAGTGTTGGTTTTGGAAGGGAATGGTTTTTATGACAATTGGCTTTGTCTTCACTGCCAAAAAAAAAGATGTGTTTGCATCTTTTTAAGGAGAAATAATCACTATATATTAAATATTATGTGTCGTATTAATTTTTGGCAGCTGACTCACTGTATGTTGCAATACTGCGTTAATTCCAGGACCACTGAAATATTTAGGATTCCTTTTAATTTTTTCTCCTTATCAGTTTAAAAAACAACAGAACAGCATTTTGGTATTTATGTCTGTGTTAATCCAGGGTTATGGCATCTCACAAAATTTGATAGTTTTCAAGAAAAAAGCCTGCATGCAGCATTTTCTGGGTAATTTGTCTATGCTTTGGAATTTTGTAGGGTGAAGATTTCTAGCTTATTGGATGAATCACCACATTATTGACTTCTGGGAGCATTCTGTTCAGATGGGTGTGGGAATGGGATCTAGTCTGTCTCCTGACGATATGTTGGACCCCTGTGAGCTTGGGTATGCTAGGAAAAAGGTGCATTTTTAAAACTCGATAGATGTGCTCTAAAATGCTGGGGTATAAAAGGCTGCTTCAGCTGGTTAACAGATTAAGCTGATTTTACATTTGCCTGTACCTTGAAGCCTTTCTCACAGAGCCTTCTCATGATGGGGACAGAGTTTATGGCGTGTATTAGGGAGAATGTGATACTTTAGGCTAAAAATCACAGGCACGAATCGTGATTTGCTAAGCAGGGATAAAACAATCTCAGACTGCTTATTGCAGTGTGTAAAATGGAAAGTTTCTGTTGAGTAGTTTGAAGGCAAACATTGACCAGCACTAACTATCCTAGGTGTGACTTTGAGGAAAGAAGGAAATAAAGCAGGGAGAGAGCTGCTTTACATGGCAGGGGGGTTGGAACTAGGTGATCCTAAGGTCCTTTCCAACCCTAACTATTCTATGATTCTATTCTATGATTCTGTGATGCCCTTATCAGTGGAGGATATCTGTTTTGGGTAGCAGAATTTGGAGAGTCATCTGGTAGGGGATGGCAAATAACAGGGAATGGGAACCGCAGAGAAGTTAAAGGCTGGGGAACAGAGCTAAATTTTCAGGAAGAGCCTATGAGTTTGTGTGCCTCAGATTGTCTGGTTTCAGTGTCCTAAGGAAAGCTTCTCATGCACAAGGTGCTAGGCTTCTCAAAATTGCATCTTGATCTGAAGCTGAGTATCCAAAAACTACTAGTCACACTTGAAAATTTAGGCCAAGCTTCTTTATAAGAAAGCAAAAGGAAACTGAAAGCCGTCTAAGTTCCTTTCAAATAAGCTTTGCATGAAAAGATCTTCAGAATTTCTTATTAGATTTCCAATACTGGCAAAGGGGATGTGCTACTCTAAGTATCCCATGTACCTTTAAAGGCAAATGTAGCTCCTAGATAAACTGTGCTCAAAATGTATTTGAAAGTGGATTACTGGGAGGGCTCTTATGCTTTGCCTTAAAAACAAATACTGATGCAGTGGTATCTGTAACTTTTATTGCCCTCAGAAACTCAGACTGACAGTTTTGAAAACAGAACCCATTTTGCAGTACAAAATGAAACTTAAATTGTCTCAGTCTAAGCTGGCACACACCTGCATGGAACATTCCCTCCCCCCTCCCATGTTTTCAGTTAGAGTAAACATTACTTTTATATTCTTAACTATTCTTAATAGTTAAACAATTCTTTTCCTGGTAGGCATTAATGTCAGTAATTGGTTTGCCATATAGCAAATTACAGCGTATGGCTTGCTTCATACCTGTGAATTCCTGTATGGGACTAGCTCATTATTTTGAACAAGAATTCCAGAATGTGTATGGATTTTTATTTTTTTACAAATATAAAAATATTAATTTTTCATTTGTTAAGGCTTTTTCTTTTTTTCTTTTTTTTTTTTCCTTTACCAGCGTACTGTACAAAGTCATTGTGATTGTTATGGTAACTACGTACTACTAGTATGTAGTTAAGTTGCTGTTGCTGTCAGTTATGGTTTCCCTGTAGGTGGAAAACTATTTGTGAAACCTCTTTTCAGCAGACTTGTCCTGAGAACAGCACACTTTCTGACTAAACTGAGTTAGGCTAGCAAAATACAAATGGCCAGAGTGCTTCTTCAACTTCAGGACCTCAAGGTCCATGTGCTCATATGGATCAGACCAGAACTAGTATGTAGTTAAGATGTCCAAAGATACATCCCTTAATATTTGGCAAGTAGATAACTTTTAGAGTCATGCATACACCACATCGTGTCTCCCACTATGTTTCAGCTGTTTTAAATTATGGATTGTCATTTAAATCCTCACTTTCTATAAGCAACAAGTCTAGCGCGTTTGACAGACTAACAAGAAAAGTGCTTTTATACGCCAGCATTATAAACAATCACATTGTAGCTTATCCCATGCACTTAAGCTCATAAATTGTGATTCAGCCATTCATGTCACCATGTGTGTGAAGTAGAACATGCCCAGCAATTCGGGAAGTTAGGAATTTCAGTTTATGTGAATGCCTTGTGGCTTTTTGACCTTTACCACAACTGTGTTGTTTCTGTGACATGCAGTGTTTGCTTTATTGAAGAGATCTGTCACCTAGTGGCAAAGTGTGCTGGGGAATGTGGCCTGCAGAGGTCATGAAGATGGTTTTGTTCCAGCTCAAGGGAAGGATGGGTTTGCTATGGGCAGGGCTTGTGACTTCGAACCCTTATTGTTAGAGGTGAGAGGTCTGGCAGTGCTAGGGACAGCTTGTAAAGGTTTGACATTCCCTGGTGGAAATTAAAGGACAAAGCACCTTGAAGGTGATGATAAAGGGAAAAGCTGTCTAAGTGTGGGAAGCTGTTCTGTCACCAGGAATAAATGGATCCTGAGCCAGAAACCTTAGAAGAACATTGCATGGCTGGGGAACTACAATGGTGCAGTGCACGATCCCTATAACCAAGGCTGCAGTTAACATAGAATCATTTCTACTGGGTGATGTGCCACAGTCACTCTTAACTCCATTGCTCTCTGAGCAGAAAGATTTGAAGTGTTTGGGGTTCATTCCATGCTTCAGTCACTTAACTGGTATCTCTTCAGAGAATGGACTCAAATGAAGAGGAAGCTTTTCCTTTTGGAGGTGTTTTGCTGGTCTTTGGTTTTGTTTTAGTACTCTGCTGAGTGGGATGGTTTTTGCTGTTGCTGTCAGTTACGGTTTCCCTGTAGGTGGAAAACTATTTGTGAAGCCTGTTTTAAGCAGACTTGTCCTGAGAACAGCACACTTTCTGACTAAACTGAGTTAGGCTAGCAAAATACAAATGGCCAGAGTGCTGCTTCAGCTTCAGGACTCAGGGTCCATGTGCTCATATGGATCAGACCGCTAAGTTACCTTTCATCCTGTTAAAGTGGAGGGCTCAGAAGATCCAAAGTAAGCCTGTTGTATGAAGCCTGGCAAAAGCGAAAATGGAGATGTGTTTAGTTTTGGCACACATAAAAAGACTTTCTAGATGAGGCCATGTTAACTTGCAAGCGAATTTGAGCCTTTTGGTACACTGACTTAAATTAGCAATGCCCCAAATCCCAGGTAAAGAGGCCTGAGAATTCCTTGGAGTGTAACATTTCTAAAATGGGGAACAGCCTGGGTTGAAATGCAACTTGTGTTTTCACAGGATTTAATGCCATGCTGCTATGCCTTTTTAGAGAAGCTAGGGAACTTAATGTTCTGTAGAGAAATCAGTATCAGTCTTTGGCATCTTGGAATTACGAGATTGATGAGGACTGCGGTCATTTATCAGGCTCTTTTTCTGCTTTCTTCTGTGATGAAATGCTGTTTATAAAGACTGGAATCTTAACAGGCACCATCATGCATAAATAAATGTGCATGGTTGTTAAGCTGGAAACTGCATTCATGTCCTTGAGTTCATTTTGCTCATTTTTCTCCAGCCTGATGTGTAAGTACCTTGAAGTCTTGAGTGGTGGGGTGATGTCTTAACCAGCCAGCATCAGAACTGGAAAAGGCTTTTGAAAAAGCTTCACAGTTGTTACTTTAACGCATAGAATGAATGTCATGCTGTGTATGCCTGAGGCAGATGGGTAAGTGCTCTGTTATAGGTGAACTTTATGAAGTGATCTAGCAGTTATCAAGAGGAAAGATTGTTTGCACTTGTAACAGACTGAAACTGGTTACATTAACATGTACTGCTTTACTTAATGTCATAAGAAAGATCAGTCCCTCACTCCTAGAATGTGTGAAATCAGCTCCAGCATGTTCCCTTCTCTTGTGCTTTGGTTTCTTATGACCTTTTGAGAAAAGATCTAAACTGGAATCCTTTCCACCACTAAATTTCTAAGGAGCGGTAGAAAATTAAACATAAACAAGCATCTAGCAGTCAGAAAGGTTTGTGTTATTATAGAACTTCCATGCTCAAGAGATGGGCACTAAAGATTGGAAGTCTATTATGCTAAGGCTTATATTAATGCTTCCATCTGGATTCGTGCGTAGAGTTTGTGATTATCAAGCACCAGAAGAAATAGAATCCATTTTTTTTTCTCACAGCTTGTTTAAACTAGGAGAGTTGTTTCTTACTAGAGCCTTGTTATCCCAGGAAAAAAACCCAAGCAACATCCAAATAACCACCCTCCATCCCAACATCCTGTCTTCAAATAGGCATAAGAAGTATGGAAGTCCATTCCAGAATTAGCAGACTTGATAATGAATTTGGGCATGAAAAAGATTTGAATTACACCCCAAGCTGACACTTGCTCTCTTCATGTCACACAAGGTACTCCCATAACGAATAGGACTGTATTGATTGTATTACTCAAGGATGAGAGTTGATTTCATCTGACTTGCTGTGTGCAGTTCCCATTATGTTCAAGGAAGGTGAGTTCCTAGTACAACAGAAGGACTATAAGGATGCCTGGGGACTGGAGAATCTTGGGGAAGAAACTGGAGAAGCTTTTCTTGTTTGGCTTTCTCAAAAGAAAACTGAAAATGGTATGATTTTTCTTTCTAAGTAAGTCTGGAGTTAATGTAGATTGAAAATTGTCTTCTCTCTCCTTTCTGGATTGTGTCAATACAGGAAAAGTCACTTTACAGACTTTCATTCTTAACAGTTACCTCCTGTTGAATTGAAATTTTCAAGGTGTCAACCCTAAGTGAGAATTGGGGGATTTGGGGAGGTGTCAGGAATGCTAGCTAAAAGCTGTTCAGCAATTTGATGTTCATTTTAGATGGGTTAGCTAGTATTATTTGCAAATATTTGGAGCTTCGCTGATGGCTTAAAGATGCTAGGTGGTAGGCTGAGGGAGTGTGGTTGACCTTGTGTTAGCAGCCCTATAATTAGCATTCTGATAACAATCAGATGTGATCTGCAGAAATGACTTCATGTTGAAAGTATTACAAAGCCTTAGTGCAAGTAATCTGTTCGTCTTGCTTTTTGTGAAGGGTAGGGTTTCCTTAATATTTCTGTGCCATTGGGTCATGAATGTTTCTATATGAGAACATTATTAGCCAATATTTCAACACTGCTCTAGAGGTATGAAATACAGCATTTACTAGTAATTAACTTGTGCAGGCATTGTTCCTGACTGGATATGTTATTTGTCTCTGGAAGGCCTGGATAAAACACTGAACTATAGTATAGTAAAATACCCTGTAATAAGTCTTTCCTTTTGCTAAATCCAGTCCATAGCATTAATTCTTGCTTGTGCCTGAACTAAACTAAGTGGGAACTGAAGACGAACTACTTGCTTTTTAATTGTAAGTTCTCCTTCCAGGTCATACTGTAAATTTTCAAATGTGTTCTTACTTTTGATCAATTTGTTCTAGAGATCCATTTGTAGATGTAAATAAGGAGAGAGAAAGACTGAGCCCTTTGTGAAATTTGAGACCACTGCAGCTCAATACAATAAAAAGTAATTATCAGGGTGAATTAGTTACCAGTGCTCATTCGTTGAACTTCCATCTTGAACTGTTGATCGTTGTTGGTGGTGTGTAACTCTTGTTATCATGTTTTGAATAATAGTCTATAGCCTCAGAAGAGCTTGCTATGGAAATGATCTACAGTGCTCGAGATTTCCTTGAGGCATTCCTGAAGCCAGGAACTTACTATCAGATGATGTGACCACCAAACAAGAGCTGTGACATTTGAGCTTTAGCACTGTGAAAGTTTTGGAGTCAGTCTTAAAAGCAGCTCTTTTGTGAATGAAGGAGTAGATCCTCCTCTTCATCACTGGGATGTAGTTGGCTTATTTCATGTTCTGTTTGAAAACTGATGTCAAGTTTTAAAAAGATCTTTCAGGAATTTTTCAGATTATCAGTGGCTAATGTTGTTAGAGCTGACATACCTTTGAGTTTTCCTGGTGAGAAGTTGTTGATGTAGACTTTCATACGAGAACTGTGGCTGTCAAGGGAAGAGCAAAAGCTTCATCCAGAAATCCTCGATTCCTGTCTGCTGGGGTTGTGCTGCTGTGCTTCTCATGCTTCAGCCTTCTTGCGTGTATACAGGACATCTGTTCATCACATGGGAAGCAGGTCTGATGTGACCAGATGTGTTGGACTGGCTGTGTAAGTGTGGCAGGGTGCTTGAACCCATCTTTGTCTGCAATTCCCCGGACAGACAGCAAAAAAGAGGGAGTCCTGCGTAATCTTTTTACCACTTAACAAACTAGGAGGAGATGGTTAAAACTCGGCTCCTTTGCATTCTTTGGGACAGATTTAAGGGGTTTTTCTTAAGTAGTTTTTTTCTTCTAGAAAACACTTTCTTCCAGTATGTCTAACCCTGACTAAATATATGGCAAAGGTAGCATTAACTCCCTTTGAAAAACTTGGAAAGACCTTCTGTAGGACATCTGGAAAAGAAGACCTACAGCTATCAGGTCCTAAGTGTAAAGCTAAGAATAGTATCATTGGATCAGACAGCTTACAAGTGTAATGATGCTGGCTAGATAGCACCTTTTCACTCTGAAACGAGACGTGTTTTCTGAGAAACACCTCACTACTGATAGTAGTTATGTCTTTTTCAAATCAAAGCTTATTTTTGATGGAGAAACCAACTTGCTTAAAGCTAGTCATTCTGACATGTTGGAAGTATGGAACTCAAATTTCTGATAAATAAAAACCTAAGGGTAAATAATATTTACAAGTGCTGTTGTCCTATAATATTCAAGCTCTGGCTGAATATAGGAGTCTTCTGGATGAGTAATACAGCAGCAGTGTAAGATCAGGAAATGAGGAAAGTGGAGGCCGTGTTTCGTAGAATTATTAGGTAGTCCAAAATAGGAGTTGTGCAAGTTATCATTTAGGTAACAGATCACTGTAACAGATACCAATTTCTCTTTCTCCAGGAACAGCTAATTAAATACAGACTAAGAGTTTCTTACTCATTTCTGTGGAGCTCAACTCTGTGAAAGAGAGGTTTTGTGAGGACATTGCACACGTAGGTTCATTAATCTTATATATTGTCTGTGTCCTTTTTTGTGATACAGTTTTTCTTAAACTTTGCCATTTAGGAGGGGCATGGAAGCATTGCTGATGCTTTGAATGTAACTTTATATTTTCTCATATTTAAGGATGACTTTTTAGATGTATATAGGTTGTTCCATGAAAGCAGCAATGGAAAGCTCTAAAAAGTGTTCTTAGTAGTTAAAGTCAATATGCTAGAAATTACTGTAACCTTTTCTTCGTGACAGTTCAGAAAACTTACTGGTAAAATCAGGTAACTATTTGCCCCCTAAGAACCCTGTTGTGCAATTTAAAGTCTGATGCAGCCACAGCAGAGGGACGCAGGTTAGGGTCTAGGAACGTGTGCAGTGGGAGTGATGATGCTTCTCTTCGTGCGGTGGTCCTGCCACTCCTGTGACTGACAGGTTAGTAAAGCAAACTGATGGGGCAGCATTCCAAGCCACTGGAGGAGCACCTGGGAAGACCGAACTTATTTTGGAGTCCCCTGCCAACTTATGTGCAGAATTGAGTCTGTGATTTTGAAGCTAATTTGAAGGAGGAGGGTGAGACTGCTGCTTTGCCGCCTGAGGTTGGGTTTTGTGTAATGTGAAACTGTGCCTTGAGCTTCACTTGCTTATGTTGTGGTTTAGCTGTTTTGAGAGGGGAAGATGATAAGTAGCTGTGGTGTTGAGGGAAATTAAGTAAAGAAAGTCCAGTAGAACAGGACTGGTGATATGAGATGTGTCCAAGCTGTAGAGCTGACTACAATATCTGTAGCACCAGATTCCAGATGACTGCTGGTAGTTGGGCTTTGCTGTCCATTTTCAACCACCTCTGTGAAGTGAGGCCCTGCCTTTTCAAGCGCTTGGAAGTCTACTAGTTCATTAGTGCTGGGTGAGAGGTAGGTATTGTTTTAATCTTAGCTTTAGGACTTTTTTTAGCAACAGCTAGTGATAGCAGTCATAACTTAAGCTTGGGGGACTGCCAGTTGGCAGAGGGATTCTGGTAGCTCTCAAGCAGGGAAGGCCTGAGTCGAAGCCGTAAGGGAGACGTGGGCTGCGGAGGTCAAACTGTGCAGTAGTGACAAACATATCCTGTCCAATAACACAATATGCAAGAAAAGATTTACATCAAGGCGGAAGAGCTAATTTCAAGAATGAACCTTCTAATTCTTCTGAAATCTGATTTTTCTTTTGTGCAACCCAGGGCCTCCCAAAATAGTTAAATCTTGGTGTTACAGGCGCAGCAGCCTGTCTTGTGCTAGCATGTATCTATTATAGCTCTAAGGGACCAGGTACGGATTTAGCTGTAGAACTTTTAGAGTAGGGGCTCTGATGTACCTATTAATATTACTAAAACTCAGTGTTAGAGCTCGTTAAAATGGTTACTCCTCGTTCTTTAACGTGACTGTGATCTATACAGTGCTTAGACAGAAAACCCTTGTCACTTGTTTACAGCAGCAACAAATTACAGAGGGAGCAAAAACGTTCAATCTTGGATGTGATAAGCAAAACTTAAACACAAATTAAAACTGTCAACCCGGCAGTTGTGCAGAGGAAGGGTACTCATGAGAGCTGTACTCGCGACTGATGCTGCAGAGAAGGATGTGGGATCCTTGGCTGGGCGTCTCTTTTCTGCGTTGGCAAAGATACTACCAGTGAGTTTATCACTTAGTGTGTGGGATGAGTTGGAGAAACAGAGGATGTTCCCATCATCAGGAAGTCATCACAACCTATTGTGCTAACTTTGCGTGATACTATCAAAGAGAGAGGGGAAGAGTAAAAAAAAAAAACCCATTCATTGAGCACATTTGTTTTGAAGCAATACAGAAAGAGGAGCTGTCTTCAGTTTTAAGTGCGTTGATTGAGAAGTATTCTCACACCAGCACACTGTGACTAATATTCCATGCAGTCATGTTCCCGCCTGTCACTTTCTGATGTGGTTTTTGTGCAGCTGCAGGAAGGAGTCCATTTAACCCCAGCCAGACACCTGACGACATGAAGGGAAAGGCTGCTTGTTCTTGGAGTGCTGTTCTAGCAAGTGAACTTTCTGGAGTAAGGATTGTGCCTTAATTGCTGTGGCTTTTTGAGTGGCAGCCATAGGGGATGGGAGCTGACAGCAGAGGGTCACGGCACAAATGGATGTCTAGCTGAGCTCTTGAAGGCTGTTGCTGAGTTGGGGGGAAGCAAAATATCATCTTCCCTGTTGGCATTTTAAGGAGAGAGCAGAGAAGCTGGGAATGACAGAGCTTCCTCTTATGTGTTGTTACGTATTTGTTTTGTTGTGAATATCAGCAGTGCCTCTCTAGCAATGTGATCCCACGTTTAATGAGCTTCTGATTGCATTCGTATGTTCTGCAACCAGGGGCGATATGTCTAGCTGCAGTTTTCAGTCTCAGTCATTGAACTAAGGAGAGAGATGTAACCTCTGTTTCTGAGAGCTTAGAACACTTACATGCCCATGACAGACCAAGCCAGGTAAGAGGTGTGTACGGGGCACTGACTGGTTTGTTTTCAGTGTGGTCTCTAGAAAGGAACTGGGCAGTGTCCAGTGCTGACCTCAGTCTTTTTGTGGGCTAAATTAATGTCTTTATTCTGCTTGGCAGTGTGGGCCAAGAAGAATTCAAAAATAAATGCAAGAATGTGTGGTGTGCAAGATGTCTCAAAGTGCTCTCAGTTGTTTTTGCATTTCATCAAATGGGCCTGTGTAATGCAGGGGAGAGTCTGCAAGCCCTTACTGGTTGACCGTGCAATGGTGTAGCAGGAGAGGCTGTGCTGGGGCCCTTTTAAGTGGAGGAATAGCCATCTTGCACTATTGTAGGAAGTAATTGTGAATCTGTTTTCATCTGAAGAAAGAAAAGACCAGTAGATGTCATTTAATGTTTAAAACATGAAGCTGAGGCATAAATTAGTGTCCTGCTGCTACTGGTCTATGGAGGAGCTTTGGAAAAGGAACAGACCCAAATACTGAATCATAGAATCGTAGAATCATAGAATAGTTAGGGTTGGAAAGGACCTTAAGATCATACAGTTCCAGCCCCCCTGCCATGGGCAGGGACA
>JANRGW010036468.1:13860-27319 GCA_024733675.1 Psilopsiagon aymara | reverse complement strand
CCAAACATCACTAAGCCATAACTAAAAACATTGGTGTTATCAGCGCTGTTCTCAGGCCACAAGTCAAAAACACAGCATTGCACCAGCTCCCAAGAAGGGGAAAAATGACCGCTACTGCTGAACCCATGACACTAATAATAGTCTTGCTCATAGGGCAAACCTGGAAACTGTTGTTGTGATCAACAAAACTGGAGGTGCATTCTTTATTTTCCACAAAGATCATACAACTGTCAGTATGGCACCTGTCCTCCAAATTTTTTTCAGTGATTCAGTATTAGCGTTCTCTAGCCTTCTCCTTTCTCTTTTTAGAATAAGAAGTGCATTAACATTCTGCATCTGAAATGTATGACTTGATATCCTATATCCCTCTAAAACAAGGTTAGAAGGATTTTTACCAGGTAGCAAATTTTCTTCTGAGGTTCACTGTAAATACCACCTGCCTGGTATAGACATACTGCTGTGGAATCACTAGATGGAGATTTTGCAGAAGAATTCCATAACAAGTCAGTGTCACAGGTCATAGAATCATCTAGGTTGGAAAAGACACTTAATTTCATTTAGTCCAACTATTAACCTAATACTACCAAATCCATCACTAAATCATGCCCCTAAGTGCCATATCTACACATTTTTTGAATGCATCCAGAAATGGTCACTCAGCCACTTCCCTGAGCAGCTCGTTCCAATGCCTGACTGCCTTTGTGGTGAAGAACGTTTTCTTAATAGCCAATCTAAACAGCCCATGATGCAATTTAGGTGTTTTCCCTTCATTCTATCACTTGCTCTTGGGAAAAGAGACCAGCACTCACCTTGTAACAACCACCTTTCAGGTGCTTGAGGGGGAGAAATAAAGTCTTCCTTTAGCCTCCTTTTCTCCAGGCTAAACAACCCCAATCCCCTCTTCTGTTCCTCACGAGACTTGTGCTCTAGACCTTTCATCAGTTTCATTCCCCTGTGCTCTAGACCTTTCATCAGTTTCACTCCCCTTCTTTGGACCCACTCCAGTACCTCAATGTCTTTCCTGTAGTGAGGGGCCCAGAACTGATCACATTATTTGAGATACAGCTTCATCAGTGCCAAGTACAGCAGGACAACCACTTCCCTGGCCCTGCTGGCTGCACTATCTTTGATACAGGCTAGGATGCTGCTGGCCTTCTTGGCCATGTGTGCACAAGCTGGCTTATATTCAACCAGCTGTCAATCAGCATCCTCAGGTCTTTTTCGGATGCGCAGGTTTCCAGTCACTCTTCTCCAAGCCTGGAGCATTGCATGGGGTTGTTGTGACTCAGATGCAGAACCTGGACTGTTCCTTGTTGAACCACATAGAATTGGCCTTGGCGCATTGATCCAGTCTGTCCAGATCCCTTTGCAGACCCTTCCTACCCTCTAGCAGATCAACACTTCTGCTCAAGCCAGTGCTGCCTGCAAACTTGCTGAGGATGCGCTTGATCCACTATTCCAGGTCATTAATAAAGATGGTCTCAGAACTGAGTCCTGGGGAACACCACTTGTGACCCATGGGCAACTGGATTTAACTCCATTCACCACCACTCTTTGGGCTCTGCTGTTCAGTCATTTTTTTACCCAGTGAAGAAAACACCTATCCAAGCCATGAGCAGACAGTTTCTCCAGAAAAATGCTGTGGGAAGTGGTGTCAAAGGTTTCACTAAAGTCTAAGGAGACAACTAGAGCCTTTCCCTCATCCAATAAACTGATCTGCTTGTCGTGGGAGATCAGATTAGCCAACCAGGACCAGGCCTTTCATAAAGCCATACTGAACGGGCCTGATCATCTAGTTGTCCTGTATGTACTGCATGGTGACACTCAAGATGATCAGCTCCACAATCTTCCCCATCACCAAAGTCAGACTGACAGGCCTGTAACTCCCCAGAGCCTCTTTCCAACTCTTCTTGATGGGCTTCTCATTCACTAACATCCAGCCAACTGGGACCCCCCCAGTCAGCCAGGACAGCTGACAAATGACTGAAAGTGTCTCAGTGCTCACTCCTTCCAGATCCCTCAGTCCCCTTGGGCAGATCCCACCCAGTTCTATAGACCTATTTGTGCCCAAGTGGTGTAGCAGGTTGCTGACCATTTCCCTTTGGATTATGTTGTCTTCATTCTGCTCCCCAGCCCTGTCTTCCAGCTCAGGGGGGCTGGCTACTTGGAGAACAACTGACCTTACTAGTAAAATCATTTTACGTTGGATAGATACTACTATAAAGAAAGCTATACAGACATAAATATATAGAGACATTCTACTAAATTTTGCAAACAAAATTATGGAATCAGAATAAATTGGGAATCTTTGGCATTGATATCAGCTTTACTTTCTGTATAATAAATCAGAATCTGGGAACTTGTCTATAACATAAAGTATAATTGAATAATAATGCTGGTTATTTTTCTCCTGTGAATATGTTCACAGACATTATATGTTGTTACATACATACATACATATATGCACAGGACTATATACACTTTTGTAAGTGAACAACAGTGTTATAAAGTAGCTTAATTTCTTCAACAGAAGAATTATTTGTTACCAACTTTTCTGTCCTATCATGAAGGACATGATGGAAATAATGAATTTATAAAGGCAATTTGGCAAAGAAGAATGACTAAAAAAGCAGCTGCAATGCCTGGCTGTATCATTCAAGCTATTTCCAGTACGAAAATGGAGATGTGATTAAATTGTGATTGTGCAAGCTTCAGTTGGAATATATATTTTTTTGAACAAATCAAAAATTACATGATTTGCATGGGAAATTACTATATCATCTGCACTGGGAAACTTATTAAAGGAACAGAAACCGAAAAACACTTTGGTTTGTCTAGCCTAACCAAATTAATGTTCTCTCCAAATCTGTGAGGGTAAATACCAAGAAAGCAGAAATTCTAATCAGCAGCATTATTATAGTATTAATAGTATTAATATTATCCTCAAACATTAAAAAGAAAAAAAAAAAAAAAAAGTAAATGTGCTGGACTTAAAATCAGAAAATCAGAAAAAAAGGTTTCTAATAGAACAGTACAACTTCACCTTGTCAGACCAAGAAGAGCAGCAATTAGCTTCATAAATGTGTGTACATTTACATAATATGGTTTTTCTGTCATAATAGATACCTATGAACAGCAGTGCATGAGGCCAATTAAATTCTATGCTCTATGTTCCAAATGTAAAGCACAAAAAAAAAGAAAATCATTTATTGCCTGTTACAGCCCATCAGCTGCATGTTCATAGAAACATGTCTCTCAGAAGAGATATGCTGTAGTTTGGAATGACCATATTTTTACTGTAGTCTTGAGTAGTGAGAGTTAATTTCACACTGTTCAGGAGAAATTGATGAAATTTCATTAGGAGAAATTGATCCACAATAAAGATCTGTTCAAATATATTTGTAGGGTGCAGAATTAGCAGGATGCAGTATAAGAGATTCTGTAGTGTTTTTCATAGTCAGCTATACCATTCTGTTCTAGTTCAGGTTTTGTATAAAATTATTTCTATGTATTTCTACAAATACATTAAGCAAACTATCATGCGTTAATCTTCCCTCACCCTTTCATCCAAAGGAAAATATTGCTAAAACTTTTTTCTTTTTTCACTTAAAAATTCTCGTTTATGTTCACTTATGTTTTTTTGTTAGAGTCCTTAGATCTTCACAGTCTTCAGCCAAGAACACATAAAGTGTTATTTCCCACATGAGTAATTTTTACTCTAACTCTTGCACTGTATATGAAGAGTGAATCTATAACCACAGCCTATGTCTAGAAGTGATTTTTTCTCAGATTGAACACTCCTACAGTTTTTGCATGAATATTAAAGAGAATTAATCATCTACCACAACATGACTGTCTCTTCTATTTATTGGAAGATATAGAATTGACAAAGAAGGAAAATGGATGTAAATCAGAAACTGAAGAATAGTTCTGACTGTTAGAATTAAACAGTTGTTTTCACTCTAGATTTAAGAACTGACTAAAGAGTTTGGCATAGCCATGAAAGCAGTAAGATGAACAAAGTACATGTGACCTTGTACAGAATTTGGAGAATTTTAAAATTTCAAAATATTTTTCCCATATTTTTTTCTAAAACTAAATAAAAATATTTAATTTTGGGTCAACCATTTTTTTTTTTCATTATTGATAAACAGCTGTTCATTACTAAAAGAAATCTTCTGCATTGTTAAAAAATGGTAGCATCTGTTCTTGAGAAATTTTATACAACTGAAATTAACACTTTTTTGGTATAGTGAACAAAAATAAGAGTTGCTTATTTACGTATGCCAGACAGGAAACAGCACGGCAAGACACTTACAATATGTTGTCATAGCATCAAAGTCTGTATCTTGTGTTTCTGTATTATACTGAACTTCATGAATAGCGAATTATGTCCAACACCACAACAGAAGCCCATTAATAAGCAGAGTTTATGCTGATGATACTAACTTCAAAAGTGAAATTTGATTGGCTTGCACCTCACTTTTTCCCAGAAACTTGAGTTAAATTTATGTTCTTAGGCTCTGCCTCCTCCCCTTCTAGGTATATACACTCTATAAAGCGCTTGGTGGAGACGCTGAAGAGAAGCAAGATTGTTGCTGGTTTAGATATATTGCTGTTTTGTCTGACGCAGAAATGCAGCTTTTGACAAGAATTATGCTATCTGTATGTTATATGGTAACGAAAAGATAAGAAATCCGAGGTTTTAACATTAGCTTAAGCTTTTTCTTAGATGTCTCAGTGATCTTCTTTGTTAGGAATAAGATGCATCTCATTATCAGATCTGACAATGAACACAGTGCTCACAATAGGCATCCTTGTGCTGTAAAGGTGAATTATGTATTTTTTAGAACTAAAGCTTATATAGGTGTGATTCCTTTTCTTATTCCCTGCTGCTTATTACATTCTGCTTCTCCTCTTCCAGCCGCTACGCATATCTGATTTTATTAAATTTGTTAAAGGTGATAATATCATTTTTGAGTGTGATCTCGGGTGTGCTGAGAATGAAATACTATAGATTAAACCAACAATCACTTAGATGTGTTACCATTTCCTTAGCAAAAAAAAAAAAAAAAAAAAAGGTAGGGGTCATAGAATGCATTTATCACTACAAGAGAAAGTTTAGGAGATGTAGTACACAGAGTCAGAGGAAACACAACTTTACTAGTGCAACTGGGTAAAAATACCTGCTCAGAGAATATTAGAAAAAGTTAAGCAAGATAGACAGAAGTAATTACCCCATTCCAAACAATTGCAAGATGTCCACAGCATGAGTACTGCATCCTATTTTTGGCCCTGCAGTGAGAAGACATTTTCATATGAAGAAAGGCTGAGAGAGTTGGGGCTGTTTAACTTGAAGAAGAGAAGTCTCTGGGGAAATTTTACTCTGGTCTTCTAGTACTTAAAGGGGGCTTCTATGAAAGACAAATTTTTACCAGAGTCTGTACTGACAGGACAAGGGGTAACGGTTTTAGACTATAAAGGAGGGGATTTTTAGCTTGACATGAGGAAGAAATTCTTTACTACAGGGGTGATAAGACACTGGAACTGGTTGCCCAGAGATGCTGTAGGTGTTCCACCATTGGAAGTGTTCAAGGTCAGGTTAGATGGGGTTTTTTACCAATCTAATCCAGTGGAAGGTGACTCTGTCCACAGCATGGGGCTGGAAGTGTATATTTGAATCTCCCTTCCAATCCAACCCATTCTTTGATAAATGTTAGCAAGTTTAGCACACAGTGATATTTGGGAGCTGAAGGACTTTGCCTGTGAGAGGAGGCTGAGGAAGTTGACCTTGTTCAGCCTGGAGCAGAGATGGTTTCTGATGGACTAAAAAGCAGCACCAGAACCTATGGGAAAGTTATAAAGAAGTTGGAGCTAGCATCTTCAGTGAGGCACAGCAGATGGATGAGAAGCAACAGACGTAAGTTGAGAAAACAAAGATTCAGTCTGCTATAGGGAGAAATTCTTTCTGATGGGGACTTATGGGCAGTACAACAGGCTGCCCGGAGAGGTTGTGTGGTCTCTCCATTCTTGGAGATTTTGCAAGACCTGAAACAAATCCTGGGAAATCTGATCTCATAGCTGATTCAACTTTGAATCATCTGATGTATCTTCTAATGAGAACTGTCCTATGATCCCATGAATAAACATGTTTTGTCCAGGAATAATAGGCAATGTAATTTCTAATAATCTGTCTTTTCCATCTCAGACTGATTCCTAAGACCTGTTCACTGAACACAATATACCCCTATAAAAGCATAGTAGTATGTATAGATAGATATATATATATCTGTGTTTATGTATAAGTAGACAGCATATATGTATATTCATACTCTTAGAAAACTAAACTTTGTCTTCTATTTGTTCATAGAAAATATTAAGTGAGAGCCAGTTTATCAAATACTCCAAGAAAAAGAACTAAGATCCTAATCAATATTATTTGTGAAACCTGTCCACACATTGGAAAACAAATTAAATATTTCAGTAATCGTATGTGTTAACAAGAAGACATGCCTCAATAGTCCTTTATAACTGGAATTTTTCCCTTTCTAAATACTTATGACAAAGTATATTTCATCAGTACAGTCTGACTGGAAAATTAAAAATAGATTAATAGAACTATTAATAATGATTGCTTTTAATAAAAATTTACTGACATCAAATAAAGAAAATCCCTAATTGAACTGAATCAGTCACTTCTGGATGTGTACTTTGTTGTATATTCATCATTTATAATAAATGAGAAGAGTGTTCTCAAGGACACTTAGCTTGAATAATCAATCAGAATCATAGAATAGTTTGGATTGGAAGGGATTTTAAAGATCATCTGGTTCCCTCCCCCTTGCCATAGGCAGGGATGCCTTCCACTAGATTAGGCTGCTCAGAGCCCAGTTCAACCTGGCCTTGAACACTTCCAGGAATGGGTCAGCCACAATTTTCTTGGCAACCTGTTCCACCCTCACAGAGAAGAACCTATTCCTTATAATCAGCCTAAATTCTCTCTCTTTCAGCTTTTAGCCATACCCCTTCTCCCTTGTCCTAACACTAACACTCCCTGTGAAATGTCCCTCTCCAAAATTCTTGTAGGCTGCAAGGTCTCTCTGGAGCCTTCTCTTCTCCAGGATCAACAATCCCAGCTCTCTCAGCCTATCTTTATAAGAGGTGTTCTTAGCCCTCTGATTAGAGAATCATAGAATAGTCAGGGTTGGAAAGGACCTTAAGATCAGCTACTTCCAACCCCCTGCCATGGGCAGGGACACCCCACACTGAGCAATGTCAGCCAATGCTTTGACCAAACTGGCCTTGAACACCACCAGTGATAGAGCATTCACAACTTCCCTGGGCCATACATTCCAGTGCGTCACCACCATTACAGTAACGAGTTTCTTCCTTATATACAGTCTAAACTTCCCCTGTTTAAGGTTGAACCCATTACCCCATGTCCTATCACTACAGTCCCTAGTGAAGAGTCCTTCCCTAACAAACCTATAGGCCCCTTCAGATACTGGAGGGCTGCTATGAGGTCTCTGCGCAGCCTTCTCTTCTCCGGGCAGAATAGCCCCAACTTTCTATCTTATGCTCCAGTCCCATGATGATCCACAGGACCCTCATCTGGGCTTGTTCCAACAGTTCCATGTCGGTTTTTTGTTGAGGCCACCAGAACTGTACACAATACTCCAAGTGAGGTTTCATGAGAGCAGAGTAGATGGGCAGGATCGTGCTCCTTTGGATGCAGCCCAGGATGCAGTTGGTTTTCTGGGCTGCAAGCACACACTGCCGGCTCATGTTCATTTTCTCATCAACCAACACCCCCAAGTCCTTCTCTGCAGGGCCGCTCTCAAACTCTTCTCTACCCAACCTGGAGCTGTGCCTGGGGTTGCTCCGATCCAAGTGTAAGACCTTGCACTTGTCATGGTGAAAATTCATGAGGTTGGCAGCAGCCCACCTCACAAGCATGTCAAGGTCCTTCTTGATGGCATTCCTTCCCTCCAACGCATCAACCGAACCACCCAGCTTGGTGTCGTCAGCAAAGTTGCTGAGGGCGCACTCAATCCCACTGTCTATGTCACCAACAAAGACGTTGAACAAGACCAGTCCCAACACCTATCCCTGAGGGACACCACTCATTACTGGTCTCCAGCTGGACATTGAGCCATTGACCAAAATTCTTTGTGCGCAACCATCCAGCCAGGTCTTTATCCACCGAATGGTCCACCTATCAAATTGATGTCTCTCCAACTTAGAGACAAGGATGTCAAGCGGAACAGTGTTTTATACTTTGCACAAGTGCAGGTAGATAATATCAACTGCTCTACCCCTTTCCCTCAATTCCGTAGCTCCATCGTAGAAGGCCACCAGATTGGTCAGGCAGGATTTCCCCTTCGTGAAGTCATGCTGGCTGTCACCAAACACCTAGTTATTTTTCATGTACCTTAGTGTGCCTTCCAGGAGAATCTGTTCCAAGATTTTGCCAGGCACAGAGGTGAGGCTGACTGCTCTGTAGTTCCCCTCCTCATCCATTTTCCCCTTCTTGAAAATGGGGTTATATTTCCCTTTTCCCAGTCATCGAGAACTTCACCTGACTGCTATGATTTTTCAAATATGATGGACAGTGGCTTAGCAACTTCATTTGCAGCTCCTTCAGGACCTGTGGATGGATTTCATCAGGTCCCATGGACTTGTGCATGTTCAGTTTCTTACGATGATCTGGGACCTGGCCCTCTCCTACAGTGGGCCTAAGGTCATCATTCCCATAGTCCCTGCATCTGCATTCCAAGACTTGGGTGGTGTGGTAAGAGCATTTGCCAGTGAAGACTGAAGCAAAGAAGTAATTAAGAACCTCAGCCTTCTCCAAATCCAGGGTAGCCAGTTCTCCAGATAGCTTCCAGAAAGGGCTCATGTTGCCCCTAGTCTTTCTTTTGTTTGCTATGTACCAATAGAATCCCTTCCTGTTATCTTTCACATCCCTTACTAGATTTCATTCTAACCAGCCCTTAGTTTTCCTGAGATGGTCCCTAGCTTCCTGGACAATATCCCTATATTCTTCTCAGCCCACCTGTCCTTGCTTCCATCTTTTATAAGCTTCTTTTTTCCTCCTCTACGTTTCCTCAGCAGAAATTTAAAGATAAAGAGTCCCTGCAGGGGAAAAGTCATATCAGCTGAGACTGGAAAAGGTCTACAACAGATAAATAAAAAAGGAAAGTTAGTCTTTGGTGATTCTGTATTATGCAAAAAGAAACACAAAACCAATCCTTATCAGCAGCATTTGTATTAGTAATCTATTCCTTTGAGATGCTAGCTGGACTAGTGAGTAATGAGAGGAAAAAGCACTCTTATTAGTCAATTGAGAAAAATTTGTATGTGAAAAAAATCAAAGATGAAAATTTCCTAAATGGGAATGTGGATGCTAATAATGCCCTTGGTTTGCACGGTAGACAAACATCTGGGAAGAAACCAATCAAATACAGACAAAACCTCAGAAAATAGGTGCGACAATGATACTCTGCATGAACTTTAGCATAACTAGGGAACTGGTACATTCATTTCAGTTTTCTGACTCCCCAAAGCAAACACAGGATAATCATGAACAGACAAAATATTTGGATGATCACAAATATGAAAAATGTGAAATGTGGTGCAGCCACTGAGACATACTCCAAGAATATTACAGGATGAAAAGGCAAAATGACAGTATTTGGACAAGATCACCACGTTTCTATTATGTCTGCAATTGACAAAATATCAGATGCAAATGATGTGTGTGGGATGTGATACAAAATTCTGAACATTTGTTCCTGTTTCTGTTAGCTGTTTGTGTATTATTACATAACCAGTGACCCACACACATGGCATGCTAAGTATTATATTGTTTAGAATACTAATTCTAAAGTTACATCAAAAGTAAGGAGTTTTACAGAAAATACTTGTATGTTAGATAGGAAAGAGAAATTACTAATATAATATTCCAGTAGCAACCCTTCAAAACATAAATTCAGTTCATCCTGTCACCTATTATGTGGGCCTTCTGATACTCAACAGAGAGAAGGGCAATGAATCTTCCTCCTTTACACAAACCCCCTGATAATTCTCTTTTCTTACAGTGGTAATGTTATGATACACAGTATGGAAATAGTAACGCAACATAACAGAGGGAGCACATGTTTACCTCAGCCCCAACTGGATGGGTTCCTTTTCCTGAAATACTTTCAAAGAATATGAAGATGGATCCCTTTGCACAAAGAATTCTTCTCAAGCAAATTCTCTGTCCCTAATTTTCTACTTCTGCTGCCACAACTGAAATACATTGACAAACCCCTTAGCTTATGCTTTGCTAACTTCTCTGCATTTTCTCTAAGTCTTTGTTTGAATCTTCATTCTATATAAAAGAGACCCTCAGGGGCACTACAAACTGCAAACTGCAAACCTTGTGTCTTCACACCAAGAGCCTATGCCTATGATTCCTTTGTATATGCCTTATATAAACACCACAAATATAATAAAATCTCATTTAAGCTTTTATTTAGGTATTTTTAAGTTAAGTTGCTCAAGTCCATTTTCCATCAATACAGACACTAAAAATTGAGATCAACATTTAAGGCAACATTAGCATCCATGCCAAGCTCAGTATGCAAACTTTACCACTTAAGCACCACAGCATCCAAGAATTGTCACAAGTCCCCTACCTCTGTCACACATTCCCTTTCCATTTTAACTATGCTATCCCACATTACACTCAGTAATTCAATGTAGATGCATATTCTCAAGTAAAACCTTGTCATTTTTTAATATTTTATTTCTTATGAACTAGATAATTTTTGCATAAGGTGATATAAATGAGTGAGATACATTCCAGGGTGAAAGTATGCAGTTGATTTATGTTGTGATACCAAATAGGATTAAAAAAAAATAATAAAAATTAACATCATTATTCAATAACTTAGTATGAAAATTATATGTATTTAGCCTTTTAGTAAAGGCTATACACTGAGACTTGTTAGAATGGTAATTTTGCTTTAAATTCTGATTTCTTTAGTCTTTAGTGTTACTATTGACAAATGTTTGAGTTAAGGATGCTCAAGTGCAACTCTTATGTAAGAATATTTACAAGTATACAAAAGACCACATAGTTTTTAATACACCCGCTATTCTTAATACAGAGTAAATAAGGATTTGTCTTGTGCCTGTGGAAATACTTCAACATGTGGGTCTTGCTTTTTTCTCTTCTACAGTAAAAGGAAAGATTTTACTTTTCCTTAAGAAGTGTATTTATTACAAGATGGTTAGCATACATATATCACATAACATACAAGATTTAAAATTAACTAGTTACAAAATAAGGAGTGGTATGTATATTTTCATATAACTGAAGAACAGGATCAGTATTTTACAAAGTACATATAAAAGTACTTCATATACAAAGAAAAATACAAATGTGCAAACACCATTGTCACAGGTGGAAATTTGTCAGTTGAAAAATGCTAGAAAAATCCTTCATATTTTTGTCTTGAAATTGTAAATGCATTAAAACCAGCTGCATTTCCTATTGTGTGTGGTGAGAAGTTTATGTTCCTTTCTGACACAATACATTAGTTATAAAAAAAAACCCCAACAAACCCACGAACAATTTAGTAACTGAAAAATCTTATAGGTATAGTCAGTTTGGTTAGGCTGACAGTAAATTACAAGCAGAACATCTAGAAAAATGAGAAAATAGTGAATCGTATGTACAAACCTTTTGTAAGATTAGTGTGCTATTTAAAATATTAACATTTTAAAATAAAAACAATGGCTTAATTACCTACATCCTCTACTCAATGTCACCACTATCTGCAGATTGTAAAATTTCTACTATCTTGGGGCTATTAAAACTGTTTTGCCAGGATTTTAAGCTGAACAAACATAATTTTATCAAATGTAAAAATCTATAAACAGTCTTCCAATTCATGTGCAAAAATGTTTAAAAAGTATCAAATCATGACACATCAAACCTGATTATGTACATATTTAATATCTGTAATGTTGTTAAGGAGCTAATATTGTTCGGCTATAAATAACTTAGCTCTGTCCTGCAAAATGCCTGCATTTTAAAGATTTCAGTGCAAGTGTTTGCTTCATTGTTTAGTGCATTATTACATTTGTCATTTTGCATTTTACAGTGAGCAGAACAGCATATAAGTTAACATGTACAACTCACACATAAGAGATCTTTCTTCTACTGAATTCCTAGCTTGTTTTCTAGTTCACCTGGATAGTGTCAGCCAGTTTTCTTTCATTTACACCACCGCAAATAGAATCTAAAAAGAAAAGTGCTATGATCTTCAGATAATCCCTAGAATTTGAAATAGAGCAACCACATTGCAGAAGCACTCAATAAAGCACAACATTAGAGAATGACCTGCACACTGATAAGACACTTGGAAGTCTGATATCAGGCAATTTCACTTTTTGGTCTTTAAAAATATCTACTGTCTATAAAAATTGGCAAGCTGATATATATGTCACAGGACTCTCAGGCTTCATATATTTATTTATTTAAAGGAACTGTAGATATGTTCCCTCTTATGCACGACTAGCTTGGAAATAAGAACATTTTGCTTGAAAATATAAATAAAGTGAAACTACACTCCTGTTGGAGGGAAAAGTTCTACGATTTCCTCTGGACAGGCTTCCCAACAGAACAGCTCTGAAATGATAAAACCAGGATTAGGTGATAGTGCAAATACAGCCCACTTTTATAGCTAGGAATTGTACTGAAGAAAGTGGAAATTCAGGATAAATGGATGATTATTTTTCAAAGTCCTCCCTGCAGAAAAAAAAATAGCAGTTACAGAGGTTATAATTATTGAATAGGAAAGGAATTTTAGCATATCACAAACTTTCATGGCTGCAATGTAAGGAAGGCTGGCTGGCTGTCAGTAACATTTCAGAACTTAGCTTCTTACAGGAAGAGATGCTTTAAACGTGTCTTTATCATGGAACGTTTTCCCTTTCTAAGCATCTGAAATGCAACTCTGGATCCTATCCATCCATTGTTGAGCGCTCTGTGCATCTTGGGCACAAAAATTATATACACGTTTATTTGTCTTCAACTGCAAAGGAAAAATAAGAACATGAAGATAGGCAACACATAAAATAGAAAATGAAACTTTGCATACTTTAAGCTGTAGTATTCAATGCACTAATTGGGTCTGAATGTACCATTCTTTTTTAACTTCTGCTGTTGACAGTGAGAGCCAGATGCTAGCTGTACAAAAATTCTTTGCCTTGAGCTGGCATGACTGCTCCTTCCTAGCTCACACCTTCTGGTGTCCTCAACATAAAAAGGACATGGAACTGTTGGAACAAGTCCAAAGGAGGGCTACGAGGATGATCAGGGGACTGAGGCACCTCCCGTATGAAGATAGGCTGAGAAAGTTGGGTCTGTTCAGCCTGGAGAAGAGAAGGCTGTGTGGAGACCTCA
>JANRGW010036468.1:0-13760 GCA_024733675.1 Psilopsiagon aymara | reverse complement strand
TATGGTTTAGTGTGAGGTGTCCCTGCCCATGGCAGGGGGTTGGAACTAGATGATCTTAAGGTCCTTTCCAACCCTATGATTCCTATGTTTCTATGATTCCAGCAGGGTGGAAACTTTCACATAAAGATCAAGTAAAAACCAGAAATACTTACATCAAAAAAAGCTTTTTCACTTGCATGTTTTGGGGCTCCAATTGTCGGAGAAGCAGGAATCACAGTTTCTACTTCTGCAAGGTCTATGTGTCCCTTACAGCTTGTATCCTCACCAGAATCATAGTATCGCAGCTAGACCACAAGAGAAAAAAAATAAATCCAAATATGCTACTTAGATGGGTATTTTACTTCTGTTTTCCTGGCTATAACATGGAGTGGTGAGGTTGAGAGGCACAAGTGTTATTAGGACCCAAGGACATCAGACATGGGAAATTTCTAAGACAAAACTGACAGAAACCATAGGTTTAATATATACAAAATGGTGAGATTGGTGATAGCCCTTAACTAGCCAGTCCTCTACTTGACACTTGTGGGTAAGAGAATTCTCCCCCATCTGCTCCTGTGCAGACACGGAATTCAGGAAGGAGCATTTTGTTACCAGATTTTCAGAGAAGAGAAGCTTCAAATGTTCCTGCATTGCATCTGGTCAGAGGATGTGTGAAGGTTGAAAGTGGAACATAGTCTTTAGGATTCAGCATTCCTTATCAGTTTTTCTAACAGAAACCACCTAATTAAAGTTCATTACTTTGAAACAAATACAAAAGCTTTACTCCACTAAGGAATTAACGAAACACTTATTCTCTGTATTTCAAGGATTTAAAATGATCAGAAAAAATTTAAGTATAATTTTAGATAATTACAAACTACACAGAAAACTCACATTTTGTTACACTGCACTTAGCAGTTTGAAAGAAGCTTGCCTTTTTTTTTTTTCTCTCCTTGCAAAGATACTTTGGTATGAATGTTAACCACTCTGCAAACTGGGCTCCAACGTGCAAACAAGTACCAAAAGAGAAAATCTCTTACTTAAAGAAAAGTGAGGAAAAAAATATCCTAGAAATCAATGCAAAATAATGAAGTAACCTTCACAGCAGGGTCAAACAACAGAATTCCAACTAAGACTGACCTGGATTAATCCTACATCTATGAAACTGAGGAGGATATTTGGTTACACAAAAATTTTACAAGTATTTTTCTCTTCTGCAAAATGGAACCTTTTCTTCTGCATACCTGGAATATACACATCTTTCTGTTTGCAAGGAAAAATGCTAATGGCAAAGTGCTTGAGGAACAAAGAGGCTGCAAAATACACACCAAGCTTACAATATCTGCTACTGTTTCAATATGAATGCCTGAACAAAACTTGCTATCAGTTACCGTATTAGCTCCCAGCACCCAAATTGCACTCAAAAAGAGCTTTTAGTTCTTTTGGTCACATTAAAGAATAAATTATGCTTACCACTTAATTCCTCAATGACATTCTAGAGCTAACAGTGCTCGGTGCTTTAAAAAATTGATTGTATTGCTTGTGTACCTTAATGCCCAGAAAATGTCCTCAGACACTACCTGTTGCAAAAAATGTTTGCACCCAAACAATAATGCATGACTTCCAGTCTAAAAAGTCTTTTATGATTATATGCTAAACATTTACTACTGTTTAAACAAAACAAACCCCAAAATAGTAAAAAGCCTCTGTCCATTCAGAATGCTGTATCTGCTACCAGATACACAAGATAAACACAGATACATGGTCTAAAATGATGTAACACTCACATCGCATAAATACACATCTAAAAATAATCATTATTAGCATTCGTAAACTCAATCTATACAAACTCAGTCAATAAAAGAGCAGCATAAACAAATCTATTATTTGAAAAGGTTTTACCTGGTGTTTTGTCACATCCAGCACAAACCAGCGAGGTTTCCAACCTTTTAGTAAAGCACCTCTTTTGTATAGCGTACCTTCAAAAGATCTGAAAGGTACCGAAAACATAGAAGGCACTTGTTTCCATAATACGAATATTAGTGATACATAAAAGCCCCCAAATTACTACATACATATTAAAACACTTCTTTTACACCATAAAACAAACTTGTTTTAAACCAGTATTTTAGTTATTGGTAACTGTGATTTACTGATAGATACTGTTTCAGTACTTTGGATGCATTAAATGCGCAGCTACAATTCGCTTGTGCATATAAAGAGGAAGATTGAAAGCTACTGCTAGGAGAAAGAGGCCCACCCATCAAGATAACAGAAAACCAAAACCACTATGAAGGAGTAAAGAGCATATGAAAATGTATTTTTTTTTTCCTTAAAAAGAGACTTGTACCTATCTAATAAAAAGTACATAAACACTCCATAATTATTCTGTTTACCTATTTTCATCATTCTTTGATGTGAAATGATTGTATAGTGTAGTTGTTCTTCTGTCTACTCCATTAGAGGGAGAGATACTTGCACTCTGTTCCTCACCCAGCCCACTGCCAGGTATTTCCAACAAAGACCTTTTCTGATAGGAATGTAGATTAGCTGATGTCATTCCTGAGGAGCCAGAAGGATCTCTTCTGAGCTGAATAATATGAAAATAAAAGAAGAAAAGTAACACAATGTGTCTTGCATTGTGAGACTGTCTCAACTTTACACTGATAATATGTGGTACGACACAAGTTGTGAATTATTATGAGGCCAAAAAAATCTTCATACTACTAGTCAGTGCTGCCTCAGAAAAGAAGTCAGAGGGATGGTAATTCAATGCATTTCTTAAGCATAAAAGTCCACATGGTGTGAAAAATCAGTATTTCAAAAAATCCTTGTATACTCCAGTGACACAATCTTGAACAATGTCTCCCTTGATTTCTCAGAAGCATCTAGAATTAGGCAGACATTTGGATACAATAAATTTCCCTAATTTCATAGAGAAGGAAGGAAAAGGACAGGATGGGAAAGAAAGAAGAGAGAGGCAAAAAGAAGTGCAGTTGTTTCCAAGAGCTACTTTACTGATCCAATACAAATCGTTTTTATAGAATCTCAATAACCTGGAGTAAGAGGCATCCTAAGTTTATTTTTAACCTAAATGACAGCATCCTAGAGATAGAGGTCTTTGGGACTGACATTAGCCATTTCATTTATCTGAGAATCCTTAAATAACAGCTAGGACAGGAGACTGATGCCAGGTATATTTATACTTGCATTTTCTATTCTGCTTACAATTCAATTAAAAAACCCTCTTATTTGCTAGATTTTTTTTTTTTTTTTTTTTAATCTTGAATTGATCTAGGGTATAAAGTGAGCTTTAATGACTTTGACAAGACATAAAGCAGTTTCCTTTTCTGAGAGGAAAGGACAAATAACAAAGTAGTGCTGTGGACTAAACATTACATGAAAGCTGGCAAATCTGAACAAGCACATGAAGCTGAGGACTTAAGGTACAGACTTGAACTGGCAACTCATTGTGCCAAATTTATAGGAAAAGCTCATAAAAAGCAGTATCATTCTTCCTAGTGAATGTGGATTAAAAAAAAAAAAGCAGTCTTTGACTTAGAAAATATCTATATTGTCAGCGATTGTTTTTACCACAGACAAGAACTGGAAACACAAGCATGAATGCTTCTGACCTTTACTAGAATCTACAGTTCCAAAATTCCATTTAGACATGGAAATATCTTTACTCATTTCTGAAACTTTGTTATGTCCTTTTGGCTAATTTTAGGAAATCAGGTTTTTTGTACTTCAAGAATCTTTTCGACACATAAAGTCATATGCTCATGCTTATTTTGTCTGTGTATCTTAATTTACTCTGGTAAAGGCATTAGGTAAATAGCACAAGCATAAATATGTTTTTCTACATACAGAAATACAAAGGCAGTGTAGTGGGTTAGAACAGTATTTCTGAAAGCAGATTTCTGTATTTCTTTTCCAAGAAATACAGTGATTTTGTTAGTGCCCCAGGTAGCCTATATAGCAGGAATGGAATGCTCTATTGAATGAGCTCCTTTACTACTTACATTGTCTTGCCTGGTGTCATCTTTTAGACTTATTTTGACTCTTTCCCACAAAAGCTGCCACCTTTCTGGGCTCTGATTTAATTTACTCTCCAACTTTTCGATTTCCTGAAACAAATAGCAAGAGTTTTCTGATCACAGAATCACAGAATCACTTCCTGCAATCATTTTTGTACAACCATTTTCTAGTCAATATTTTTACACAGGAAACTTTTAGGCTGTGTTGACCAGTAAAGTACAAAAACCCCTGTCAAACTAGCTATACACTGAAATCCACCAGACTCAGGGGTCGAAAGCAAACAAGTACCCCATCAGCCTCAAAGTTGTTCTCGCATGTCACAGGTTGGAGGAGCCATTATGCTCTCAATTCTTTGCCAGTTCTCCTGAACACACAAAATTCAACACCAACTGCCATAACAGAAAATGACAATGATAAGGATAGGCTATATTTTTATAAAAATATTTACAAAGAACAAATTCTGTGCTGTGACACCAACATTGTACATTGCCAATATTAACATTTACCCTGGTTGATAAAATGTGATACAAAGCTGTAATAAAAGAAGGAAATGAAACAGAAAGATTTATTCAGTTTGGATACCAAACTGAAACAACATGTTCTTGCTGTGGAACTTGGGAGTATGACCTATGTCGATAACCTCCAGTTAGGGCTATTTCCTGTTAATAAGATAGTGCATGCCAAGTAAAAAGAGGCAATTTCATCAGTATATGAACTTCTGAACACTCATCAATACATTTGTCATTACTTTGATACATGGTCCATATTCCTCATCATGCTTCCTTTCTATATTGTTACTTTCAACAACTATATTGTTATTAAAATATGAATCCTAATGAAATCAAATTAAAACCTTGATTTTGAAATCCAATGAAGTATTGATGGAACCAAAGCCTGCCATATGAGAGAGAATTCTCATGCTATATAAAAACCAACTGAAACCCAGGGCATTTATTTTCAAATGAGAGACAGTAAGTCTCTTGACTTTATTTACTTCTACTACACCAACTGATTAAAGCAGATTTCATGATACTCTCCCAACTCTTAGTGATCTTTCAGAATGACAGTTTCTTCAGGGCATTGTTATTGATTGAAGGACTTACAGAAAATTGCTATATTTGACCAGAAAAATCTTGATATCTGAATTGAAAATAAAAAGGCCAATATTTAACAAAACACTTCTACAAACTCTTCCCTGCTGAAACTAAATTAGAAAATGCAAAAGTAAAATTAAATATAAGAAATCTGTCTTATCAGCAAGACTCAAACCAGAAGTTTTAAATATTGAAGATAGCTGAAAGCCATATAGACATTAAATATTCTGGGATTCTCTTCCAGCCAAGAAATAAAAGCAGAATAGTTTTGTTTGGAGTACCTTCACAGGTAAATACAAAATAAGGAGTGGTGAACACAAACCAGACTAAAGGCATCTCTAGATTACTTGTTCTTTTAAAGTACTGAGTGTAAAATGCTTCCTCATGGGATACAAATGACTGAATCAATTTAACAGACTTTTTACGTAAAAGGCTTTCCAAATTGCTGCAAAAGGATACAAGCTCTTTTGTGCTAAAAGTTAGTCAGGTTTTAATCTGATCATTCTTTGTGCCCTAGTCTTGACTTCTGAGTACGAGTCTTTCTCTGCAGAATCTGGAAGTAACTGAGACTTGTTACTTAGCAACTGGGTCACATTCCTTCTTTTTTTGGCTCTACAATGAGTAGTGCTTCCAGAACTTAAAATGAAAACCTTTCAACAATCTCCTATATATAAATTGAAAAGTTAGGAATATATTCTCCTTTAATAAACCCCATGTAAAAAAACTTACATGGCAATAAATCAGTAAGATTTACTCTTGTTTCTTCAGTTCTAAATTTTACTGAAAATGCCAGATTTAGGTTTTTTTTCATCCACATATGGAATGGACTATGAATAGCTGCATTTCCTTGAGAGAAAAATGCCTTAAATTTATCTTTCTGGTTCATTTCCTGTTGCCTAAACTTATGTGAGCAGAAGTCAATACATATAAAAAGAAAGGCTGTAATCAACACAATCTCGGGATATATGAGTATCGATTTCCTGGAATTAGTTAATACAAATGATTAGCATTACTGTGCCTTTCAAAAGATGCATCTGCTAAGTAATCTGCTTTGTAATATCTGAATGGTACAGACAGGAGTTAACTCTGGAGAAACTCCAGAACTGCGGAGACAAATCACCTCCTTTGAAACCACAATGTGTTTGTGCACACAAAACAATCTGGGCAAAGTCCTTCACTGGTCAGCTGTTTTGACTGTGACAGCGCACCCTGTTTTGTGAGCCCTTCCTTGTCAGTATATATAACTTCTGCACTAGAAGGCTTCCAAGACTTTGACCACAAATAGAAAGATACTGAATGCATATCCAGTGACTGAATTACTGCTTCCATCAAGCGTTTAGACTTGTGTGTTCAGTATTTGGAATAAACTTTATGGTTCAGTCTTTCGGTTGTGTAACTGCAAGCTCATGATCCGAAGCACTATTTTTATTGTTTTGCTGGTTATTCACTGACCCCTTATATAGCGTTAGTTTTTTATCGTGTAAATTTACAGCAGAGTTAATTTGGGTGACTGGCATCTTTTGAGTTTGCCAACCTCTTGCTGAGCCATCATCACCTAATGTTAAGTGACATAATTGCTTATTTGGAAGAACAGAATGTGTAGGTTCACCTCTCACATTTCTTAAAAGTAGTGGAATCTGATCCACCCTCAATGAATTACAAAGACTGAATACCTTTTTAGGAATGCCAGCAAATTAGCGGGAAAGAGTGGAGATGTGTCTCCCCTCCAGGATTTGATTTGTATTTTCACTAAAATACTGATAGATTACTATCTCTAACACAACTGGCAACTAGTCATATATCACAGAATGGTGGAGGCTGGAAGTGACCTCTGGAGGTCATCTGGTCCAGCTCCCCTGCTGAAGCAGGGCCATCTAGAGCCAGTTGTCAGGACTGCCCACAGACGGCTTCTGAGTATCTCCAAGGATGGAGATACTCAACCTCTCAGGGCAATCTGTGCCAGTGTTCAGTCACCCTCACAGTGAAAAAGTGTGTCCTGATGGTTTACATGGAACTTCCTGTGTTTTAGTTTGCATCCACTGCCTCTGGTCTTGTCACTGGGCACCACCGAAAAGAGTTTGGCTCTGTCTTCTTTACACATTCTATTCAGATATCTATATACATTGATAAGATTACCCTGAGCCTTCTCTTCTGCAGGCTGAACAGCCCCAGCTCTCTCAGGTCTTCCTCACTGATGAGATGCTCTAATCTCCTAATTGTCTTTGTGGCCATTTGCTGGATGCTCTCCAGTAGCACCATCTTGTTCTTGTACCAGGGAGTCCCGAATAGGGCATAATACTACAGGTTTGGCTTTAGCAGGGCTGGCTAGAGGAAAAGGATCAACCTGCAGGCAATATTCCTAATCCATCCCAGAATACCACTAGCCATCGTGCTACAAGGACATGCTGGCTCATGATCAGCTTGCTGTTTCGCAGGACACCCAGTCCCTTTCTGCAAAGCTGTTTTCCAGCTGGGTGCTCCCAGTGTACACTGGTGCATGGGGCTGCTCCTCCCCGGCCACAGAACTCTGCACTTCCCTTTGTTGAACATCATTTAGATAAGTTAGCTCATTTATAATGTATCCCAACACACTCATGTCAAAAGATCATTTGAAGAGCTAGTCTTCATGGGAAACACGTAACCCAGAACTTTACCCTGTACTGAAGATTGGCTCTTGGCTGTACTACACTGTGGTTCTGTCTTACTGAGTTTTTCAAGTAATGAAAGCTAAAACTATTTGCAACTAATCTCTGAAAGAAAATAAAGGCATAGGTATGCTGTTTCATAATTACCTTTCATTTTCTTTAAAAATGGCTATGTAGCTACTCTTAATATCAGTACCTTCTTTCTCATTTCTATTATGCAGAAAGGCCATCAGAAAATGGTCTCAAAGGGGAGCATCTCTGTTTGGATCTGCTTTTGAACATTTATGTTTCCAAGGTACACTTTTGAGAATGTAAGATTTGAACATCCTAGCTCATATTTCTGTCTCTGATGTGGTAGAAGTGAATTGAGCAGCTTTATACAGAAATCTGTATCTTAAAATGTATTTTATCACCTGCAAACTTTAAAAGGCTTCATTTAGGACGGAATGAATGAATAGTGCTAACTGGTTAAATTCCTAAAACTCAGAAACATGAAGATTTAGGGAAACAACAGAGCCATCACACATCTGGTTAAAGGTGAACTGTTATGCACCCAAAACACTTTAGAACATTTATTGCTAACGAATTACACCTTTTGCTCTTCATAGAAGAGCACCACATTCTACCAAGGAAAATTCTCAATTAAGACACTCATTTACAGCTTTACATCCTGAAGAGCACTATCTAGTTTTTAATTGAAAAACATCTTTAGAACAAACAAATTTGAGCTTACCATTATAAACTAAGGAAGAATCAATCTTCCCTAGTAATTTACAATTGTTAAATATGGTTTCAGTTCAAACATTTTTTGGATACCAACACATTCTCAATAGATTCATGATTAAAGAGAAGTCTTTCTCCTACATCAGCAATAGCCCTAAATTAACAACTTGTTTTAAAAGAAAGTTCACTTTGTTTTTTGAACTTACAAGAATATTTTTGTAACCTTTATACAACCTCTTCAAAGTTTTCCAAATGTTCCTCTCCATCACTATCTTTTATTACTATAATCTAATTCACAAACAACATTTAAACTCCATAAAACCTGACCTACATATCTTTAGAACATTATATGTCCAATTTCCCTGTTATATGGCAGCTTCTCACAGCTGTGGATATGCAAAGTTTGGCATTTACCCCAGGAAGAAATGCAAAAGAACACTATTGCTCTATTCCTGTTTTACTTCTGGCCTCTAGTTACCTGATACGAAAGCTCTTTGGGCTTCCTTTGCTAAAGAATTCCTGATATGACCCCTGCTGAGAGCTTGCTCTTTGCAGTTATGAAGTTGTAAGCTCTGAGAAGTTCTGGCTATCTTATTTTGAGTCAAGGCAAGTTTTACAAGTGATTAATTTATTATTGTTTAATTGGTCATTGTTCCTGTGTTTGATCAATTATGATTGGAATGAATGGAACAAAAGAAATTTGAGGAATGTGCCAGAATAAAGCTAACTCTCTAGCAAAAGCAAGTCTATCCTCAAGGACTCAAATCCATTCAGAAACTTCCTGCCTTAAAACTTTGCTATATATCATCTTTGCTGTAGGGTAGTTTGGGGACCTACAGCATATACCAATTTTCCAAGCACTGGAGTATTAGCCTCGGGAATCCCAGCTTTAATAGAAGGTAAATTCTGCAAATAGATTTCAAAGTGAAAAACTGTATATAGTGAGCTGTATCTATATATGCAGGTGGCTTGAAACAATAGCTCCAGGAAGTGAATAATGCCTTTGTCATTTTCCCACACCATCAATTAAGATAGTAATATAAATAATAGGACTGTTAATTAATTATAATCAACCAACAAACATTTAAGAAAATAATTAGCATGATAATAGGATTGTTTTTAATCTTCTAATGAAGAAACAACAAAACCTAAGCAGCCTACACAAGCTGAAACAAGAAAGAGCCAAAATCATGCATATATTTCAAGTTTTTATTACCATATTTGGCATATATGACCAAAATATTCTAAAGAATCTAAGTTTACATTTCAGCCCTAGCAAACATGAATACATTGAGAGCAATCATGGAAAGCTATTTGAGAAACCTGGGCCAAGATGTTCAGTTTATGTTTGTGTATCTGCCTCCCACTTGTTAAAATCAACTAGTATCACATTTTGTCATCTGATCTGTCTGGAAATCTATGTCTTAGTCATTTTACTACACACCTCCTTTAAACTGATTAGAAAGAGGAAAGGAAAGCAAGATTCCACACTTGCTCAAATTAAAATAACAGCTCTTGTATTTCTTGTAAAATGCAACCTAAACATTTATTATACTACATACCTTATTATTTAAAAAAGACAGAATCCATGACTGGCTTTCTCATAGTTATTAACTGCTGTTAAAGTATACTCCCAGAAAAGTGTTCATTCAGAACAACATAAGCTTTGCAAGAAGTCCGAGTGATTCCCAGACGAACCATCACTTCTCAACATCACCCAGTTAGTTTTAGTAAACACCTGTTTTCACATCTACCATGATCCTTTTAATAACAGTCCATCTATAAGGCATTAACCTAAAAAGTAAATGTTAATTTCACGAGCATAAAAGAACTTACTGTTCTGGGTAATGCACGTACTTACATTTAAAAGGCTGCTGATGGCATCAGGCTGTATTTTTTTAACATCATCATAACATGGCCATACTATTTTCCTCTTAGTTTGAGAGAGTGAACCATCGGATTGGTCAGTTTCCTCTGAAACATTGCATTTGGCAGTTACCATGGTCCAATCATAGGAAGGACCTGTAGCCAAAATCTCTTCCACGTAATAATCCCACTTTTTGAGGCTGGACATATTTACATTTGGTTTCAGTGCCTATTTGAAAGAAAGTTTTGTTGAAATGACAGAAAGTCTTTCAGCTTCAGACTCACACTACGAAGCAATGAACAAGCAATCATTCAAGCTCCAAATTCATCACAGTGAGGGTTCTACAGAGAAAATAGATGTTTCTCTAAAACAAAGATATCTGCAGCATTTTCTATTCACTGAATACCACCCTCTTGTTTTCTCCCTCCTTCCTCTTGCACTACCAGTTTATTAGGTAAGTATAAGTGCATGTGCGTGTGGTGTGCGTGTGGTGCACGTGTTGGGGGTTGAAGGGAGCAGCACCTTTGACTGCAATAAAGATCTGATGCAGACTCAAAGTATCTTAAAGGAAATAATTATTTCCCCTTTTTTTAAATGGGATCAGTTTATATAGCAGATTTGAGTGCAAGATGCTATGTGTGCTAAAACACAATGTAGTAAAACAACTCGAGGAAAAATGAAAACCAAGAAACACCAACAAAAATATCAGTTGTGCCCTGGCCTCTGGGACAGTGGAGACTGTCCGGTCATTATGTTTTCTGGTCACCAGGAGCGGACAGACATGCAAACAATGATTGATAAGGATGAAGCTCACTGCCAAAGCAGGAGAGAACAGCACAGGAATAAACACATGAGGGGCAGTGGATGGCAGGAACATCTTAAAAACAGCCTTGCACCCTGAGCTACAATAAAAACAGACCCTTTTCTTGCAGTTTCTGATGTATCTTGATTGCTTCCCTGGCTATTGCACAATTCTGTAATGGCAAGTATATTGTGAATTTTATATAATTATTCAAGACACAGTCAAATCTAGTGGACATATCATATGAGACAGTGATATAGATACTGATTCAATAAGATCATTATGAAATGTATCTCATAATCACTCTAAACTCACTTCCCCATAAATTATGGCTTACAGCATGTAATTTTTTTTAACAGTCTGCGTTAACTTTAAGATAATTTTTATAATCACTCATATGATCAAGTGAAATGAAAGAAAGATCCTCATTTACTTCAGCAAGATGCATAAATACATATTCTAGAATGTGGCTCTCTAAACGACAACTCCATAACTAAGCCAATGAGACGCTGATCCAATCAATAAATGTGGGTCTGGGTCAGCTGTCCATCAAATGCTTAATTCAGCTGAGAACAATTAAGACAGCAAAATGTACTCACAGAGTCACTCAGAATAACAAAACACCTGTTTGTTTTTTTTTAAAAATCATACCTCTATTTCAGCAGGGGCATAGAGGTAATTGAAGAAAATAGGGCTCCTTTTGTGCATCTTTTCAATACATTCCCAAATACAAACTCCTTTTTTGGCATGTTTATCTCCTTTATCTTCAAATAATGTACCTACAGAAAGAAACATTGGCAACAAGTAGCTTTATGATAATAAGTAACAAGCACTAAAGCACAGATACAAGAAATTTCACAGACTAAATCTACTATCAAATGCCACTGCAACAAGAGACTGTATTTGATGAAATAACTTCTGTGTTTTGCAATTGCAACTATTCAGTAATATTATATTTATAAACCTGATCTGAAATCTACAGAAATACTTGAGCGTATTTATGAATGACCCTTTTGGCTTGTAGCTATGCTGACCCAACAGACCACCAAGCCCTGGTAACTGATTCTGCCCCATGCTACCTGAGATGATTAGCCATTCCACTCTGCTGCATCAGCTGCACCACTTACCTGCAAGTAACTCATTTCCCTAAAATGAGTTACTTGTTTCCCTAAAATGAGTTATTTGTTTTCTCATCTCAGAGAAAACAAATTAGGCTGGTGTAAACACATTAGCCATATATTTGTGATATCTGAAATTACTTTGAAAGGGCATACAGATTATCCGAAACCTACTGGAACGGGCTTTTATATTGCATTAAATGGTATTTGAAAGCAAATTAAACTTAAATAAATTAATGCCTCCTCCCACCTAACCCTTCTCCTGCCTTGTAGAACCATCTAACAATCCAAGTTGGAAGGAAACACAGGGGTCATTGATTCCAGCTTCTTGCTTCTGTTCAAATGGAGGCATATAATGGAAATTAACTTTTTCGCTAAAATAAAATGATTGCTCAAGTTTAGCCTGTTCCACAGTTCCTACGGTTCTTAAAAGCAGCATTCAAATTGACTGTATGCCATGAGAACCACCCCATGAAGCAGCGCAATTCAAAGCACGTAAGTGTTTTGCTCAGTGAACAAGTTCCAAGAAAAGCCTCAACTGTGGCTGTGTGGTCTTATTAAAAGGGCACTGAGAGTAGATAAGACCTTGGAATCAGTAAGGTTGCACATGACAGATGCAGTAAAAGGAAATACAAAACAAGAGAGAACAAGAGAGAAACACCGAAAGAACACAAGAGAAAGAAATGAGAGATAACAGATAGGAAAGCTTTCCTCTCCTGAAACCTCATGTGCCCTCTGAAGATTCCTAAGGACTTTTTTTTTTTTTTTTTCTGTTAAAACAAGGTATTTGTTAGGGGAAACTGAATCATGTGGATAAATTGCTAAAAAATATGGAAGCATGACACGAATTTCTTCTACTTTCCTTTAGTCCCATCAGTAGCATGGTTCAGGAATCGTTAACTCTGAAAATTCTATATGTTTTCCCCCCTAATTTTGATTTAGGCTCCTCAAATGGAATTCGGTATATAGAATCATAGAATAGTTAGGGTTGGAAAGGACCTTAGGATCATCTAGTCCCAACCTCCCTGCCATGGGCAAGGACAGCTCCCACTAAACCATGCCACCCAAGGCTGTGTCCAACCCGGCCTTGAACACTGCCAGGAATGTAGCACTCACAACTTCCCTGGGCAACCCATTCCAGTGCCTCACCACCCTCACAGTAAAGAATTGCTTCCTCATATCCAATCTAAACTTCCCCTGTTTACATTTGAACCTGTTACCCCTTGTCCTATCACTACAGTCCCTAATGAAGAGTCCTTCTCCAGCATCCCTATAGGCCCCCTTCAGATACTGGAAGGCTACTATGAGGTCTCCCCTCAGCCTTCACTTCTCCAGGATGAACAGCCCCAACTTTCTCATCCTATCTTCATATGGAAGGTGCTCCAGTCCCATGATCATCCTTATGGCCCTCCTCTGGACTTGTTCCAACAGTTCCATGTCCTTTTTATGTTAAGGACACCAGAACTGCACACAGTACTCCAAGTGAGGTCT
>JANRGW010036465.1:0-18069 GCA_024733675.1 Psilopsiagon aymara | reverse complement strand
CTCCAGGAGCAGAGGGAAGAAAAAGGGGGAAGTGAATGAACAAACTGCGTGGCTGATTTATGGCTTAAACCACGACACTAACATAGATGTAGATTAACTGGACTGAGGGATTTTGGTGTTCTATAAACATGAGATTTATATTTTGTACCTAGGCTCAAAAATTGTATGCAGTATATGCTTAAAAAGTATATGGAAAAAAATATTTCTTGCTTGCACTTAGTTCAACGGTTTTGATGCCTCTGTCATCCATAGCAGAGGAAAAGAAAGAATCCTTGTGAATTTATGGAATACCTTGCACCTCTTGACAGTATGTCATGTTAAAATATATCTTTAAACATAAAATGCAGCCAGTCTAGTCCTTCAGCTGGTATACGGAGTTCTTGAGATGACCTTAGAGGCTGGGAATGAAGGACAGACATGGTCAAAAACGCTTGTCACCTTCTGAAGACAGTGGGCTGAATTCAACCTTCAATGCATTGCAGATCATCACAAGACTTCACAGTGAATATAGACGTTTTAGGTGGCTGTAGAAAGCATTTTTACACATTAGTGAGACTGAAATGTTAGTGGCTTTAGAGAAAACCAACCTGGTAAACATGGCTTTTTACATTTCTGCACAAGAGATGCTTGCAAATCTGCCTCATTGTAGCAGACCTGTTAATTATGAAAATAATTCAAGGGTAAGAGAAAAACCGAAAGACAATATAGCGGACTTTATACTTTTTTCTTCTTCTGTAATCCTGTGACACTCATTTTTTATTCTATGTGAAGAAAATAATGTCAGGAGGATACTAATCAGCTTGCTCCAGCTGAAATCAGCACAGCTGGCAGATGAGTATTTTAATGTATTTCTAGATTAAGCAAGGCAGTTTAAAGAAAACATTGTGCAAAAATTCAATCTGCTACGGGTTTAAAATAAAGTCCTCATCTGTGCCATGGTAGAGTGAATAGCTACCTTATGTTTTATCATATTGCAGTGGATTATCTTTCTAATGAAGCTTGTATCCCCCTAAAGCATTCCTGAGATATTTTGTGTTCATATTGGTATACAATAATGCAATGAGTGAGTGCAAGAGTGGTTTTTCCTCTAGTAAGGCTCTATCAGGACTCCTTTCCTAACAAATTAAACTGTAAGCGAAAGCAATTCATACATGCAAGGCAAAACAAAATGCTGTATATTAATTTCAGTGAGCCATTTTATCCTCATGAAATTTGATTCTTTTCAAAAATAGGAAGGGTTTTGGAAAGGGAAGGAATTAAAAATTTGTTTCTTGTTTATATTTGTTTAAATACCTCTTTTTATCTGCTAATCCTTAAATAATAACTCCAATAGCACAATTTAAGATGGACTAATAGAACTGGAGCCCAAGAGAATAAAAATCAATATACCACACCTCTTTAATGGACATACTTTTCCATCTTCAATTTCTTACTCATCTATGGTCAGACACCTCCCCCTTCAAGAAGCCTGGAGTTAAAGGAGAACTAGGTCTTAATTACTCCCGAGAATCAGTCAGAATATAGTGACATTAAGCATCTGTAAGAACTGGCTTCTGAACCTTAGGACGTGCAATGAACATGTGAGGAAGGTGCAGAGAAAATCTATTTTTAGTCATCTGTGCCTATTGTCAGAATTTTGGAACAGACAAGATGCTTGTTCACACCTTGTTTCATAGATGATTGCTCAGAATCTGAGCTTGGAGTTAGGAGCTGGAGGAGGAGTTTCTGTTTTGGTTTTTTTTTTTTCCTATGATTCCTCTAGGTCAATATAGGGTCAGTATTGAGTGACTTCATACTCCCCTATAAATTGGACTGGTTATCCATGCACCTCTAGGCCAGCTTGGTTGCTCTTGGGAGTTTAACCCATAGGCCATTATGTTACACAAACAGCTACTTTTCAAGGAAAAACAGGGTTTCAATTGCGATCTATCATGACCCATTTTATTGTACTGAATAGTGTCTGTATCTGAGGTACTTCAAATAAACTTTAAATATAACAGCAGAAAGACATCACCATGGTTCTTACCTTTACACAGGAATTTTTCCTTGAGTGCTTCTCTGGGAGAAAGAACAGGACAGAGGGCATTCACCTTTCCCTTGGCAACAATAAATTTCTATAGCCTAAACAGCTGGTCATTTTTTGTGTTCTCTTGCCTCAGCTGACGTATTTAAACCTTATTATCTGTTTTCCTGTTTTTTTTTTTTTTTTCCTTCCTGATAAGAAGATGGCAGAATCTCCCTTGATGGCAGCTGGTTTTTCCCCCATTCTTATAGACCCTTTTATTGGTTTTCTTTCAGTGGTGGCCCTGATGAATAATTTTTACATAGCTTTCCTCTTGCATCAGTCTCAGTACCATCTCTTTCTTCGGTGAGGGCAGTGTGGCATTCTCTTTCCTCACTCTAAAACAAATATTATCAATCTTAGTCAAGGACATTATTCAGGGCTAATCCTACAAACCACATACTAAAAAATCTCCTTCTGATAACCTCTTCATTTGAATATGTGCTTTTTAATCAAGGACATCCAGTTGTCAAGACTGGGTACAGTTTGTGATATCATGGGTTTGGATTTGTGCTTTCTGGAGATAAAATACTAATTAAGACTGAAAGTAATCAGGTCCCATTAAAACCCAGTGGAAATCCCTCAGCTAAATTAGGTCATCCTGATCAGCCACTGTCTGTTTTTATTTGATTTCATGCCTTCTCCTGTTAAAGATAATCTTTCAGAGGCAGAGAATATAGTAGTCATCAAAGTGCTACCATCAGAATAGCTAAAACCATGCATGGTTAGACACTTCAGAGTGATCTTATACTCTTTTTCATGTTAGTCTCTCACCTTTTGTCTGCTTCTATAATGACACAAGGTTAGCAGCTGGGTGCCTCAAAGTTCTCTGTTTATTTAAGTTCTGTATGTAAGGAATATACAAAAAAGGAAAGAGATTTGGTCATTAGTCAAATCTGCAGTTATTTAAAAGTTCAGAGTTATAAACCATGCAGTAAAGTGAATGCAAAGACAAGGAATGATAAGTAATATGCACTTAAGAGAAAGAGGACAACAGCACAGTGGCTCGCAGCAAGGGGCCAGAGACCATCTGGATCTGATCGGCCTTGCCATGCTGACCATTTCCTTTTTGTGGACAATTCCATGCTGTCTTTGGCACAGCTGCAGAGAAGCACTTTAAAATCCTAGTCAGACACCTTAAACTCCTTCTCCCTGTACCTGACCACTGTTCTTGTGAACTCAGAGAGGTATCTGCATAACTCTGTAGACAGTCTAATGAGGATTGGTGACAGTGCCTTTGGTGACAGAAGCAAACAAGAAAGTAAGGTGAATAAAGAATGAAAATGAATATATACTATTATTGCCACACAAACTACTGCACCGGGGCCTGCTATCCTATCTTGGGAAGGATATTGATGAATTAAAGGACAATCAGAAAAAGGTCGTAGCATGATTAGGTGTTTGAAAATCCCTCTAATAACAATGCTGAAAGGATGGATCATGTCTATTTTAGGAAGACCTGTGCAAGGGGCAAGGAGGGAAACCAAAATAACAGTTTAGAGATGGCAGATTAAGAAATTCTGCTCTCACTACCTCAAAAAAAGAACAAAGAGATATTTTTCTGAAATATGGCAAATTAAAACTTGCAAAGGAAATGCTTTTTCAGACTTGATGAAATTAGACTATGAGACTTACAAAGGTATTCCTGTAAGTTCAACAAGAATAAGGAGCCTTACCTCTGGCTTTTCCCAAGTATATGCCATTTTTCTGCTTTCAGAGTGCCCCTTGGGTAGATTTTTGTTATATGAAAAAGCACACACTTGGAAAAGAGGACAAAGGGAGGGAATGGTCTGGAGCAGAGTGTACATGGTGGTCAGTAAGTAGATTTCTGAGGCTTTAGTAACTGTGAGAAGCACAGTGAGGGTTTTGCTCCAAAGCTCCATTGGCAGTCCTGGGTGGATCCCTGACCATCTCCTGAGCAATGAAAAGGGAAGCCAAAGCAGCAAGCACCTTAGGGTATGGGTGTGGGCAGGTGGAGATTTGGATCATGGGTGGGGAGAAATCAAGGCCATTGGGAATACTGAAAGGTCTTTCCTGCAGCTGGGAGGGATACCTAGATGGGGGACTGGAGCTCTGGCCTAAGAGGCTGGAAGTCCTGAGGAAGGAAGCAAGGGGAGTGATTGTGGGTAGCTCTGACCCCCACATTCCTGTTTGCCATTGGAAATAGTCTTCTTCCTCCCAGAACTGCTATAATATCTCCAGTATCCTGATTTTCCTTGAAAAAGTAATTTAAGTGATTAAAAAAATAAACAGATACAGATACAAAGAATAATCAGTAAATAATAAGAGTAAACAGTAAGAGGAAGTGCTAGAAGCAAAAGAGAACTTCATGAGACAGGCTTTGAGATGATACCCTTTAACAATCTGGAGTTTGAAAATCTCTCCTTTGCTATGAGGAGCTGGTCTTCCATAGTGCCATTCACCATCTGCAGATAAGGTAATAGTCTGTATGACAGGTCTTGGGTGGCATAAACTTTCTTAACAGTATCACAGCACTAACTATTAAAAAGAAGGGGTTAAATTCCTGTGAAGATTGGATGTGATATATTATTCAAATCAGGAGGTGGTAAACTCAACCTGTCTGTGTTTCATTTCATCTGCAGCATCTGTTCCTGACAAGGTGTGACTAGCTTCCCCTTGACTATGTTTCTTAGCAAGATTAGCAAAATTTTTCCAAGTGATTCTGCAGAGCTGGATAAGGAAGGATCCGGTTATGGTCCTGAGTTTTGGAGGTATTGAACACTCATATATCACACTGACTTCAGCTGGAGCTGTGGGTTTTCAAGGCTTCTGGTAGTGATAAGACCCTGACTGCAGTGGCATTTTCCATTCTAGTGAAGACTCCTCCTCCAAATCTACTACCTTCAGGTTGGACTATTTCTCAAAATTTTAATCAATTTTTATGGAATTTGATTTTTATTAGTCATGCAATACATTTTATAACATTGATTCTTTTCTCTAAAAAGCAACAAAGTGATGAATGAAAAGCAGAGAAGTAACAAAATTAAATCAAGAAGTTTAAGGAAAAATCATTTGGATTATAAATATCGCTCACATTGTAAATGTATCAGAAATCCTTTACAGCAGCTTTTACAAAATTTTACTACTTGCTTTCTTCCTCCTCACATAGGAATGGTAATATTCTGCATTTTAAAGTACTACATGTATAAAGTTTGGTCCACCTTAGAAGCAGTTGATTTCCATTAAAATCTTCTGAGAATTCAGAATTTGCTGAAGATTACTTCAACTGAAGAAAAGCACAGCATGATAAACATATTAATAATATGCAAGTGGAATCACTCAGAAAGATTTGATGCGAATGTTGGAAAAAGAAGACTTCAAATTATGAAAAAAAATTGACATTTTCCCCTGATTTTTTTTTGTTAGCTTTTTTTTTTTTTTTTAGGAATTTGAATTTTGATTTTCAATGAAAAATCAACTTATTGATACAAATACAGTAAAAAGTTGTTTTTTGACAAAGCCAACTATTTATACCTGTGTCTTTCAAATATATCTTCTTGCTTAAAATTCAAAGGCTGCATACAGATTTTTTCTCTACTAGCCGGGAATGTAATGATCAGTAGTTTTCAAATTACTGTCTTTAGACAGCAAGGAAATTGCTAAGCCTGTCCTGGTTGTCAGCAGAAAGGAACATTAATTAACAAGTTAGCCAGTTAGGGATGGGACCAGTGGTGGAAGAAGCAGCTCATGAGAAAGGCAGCTATCCAAAGAGCACTGTGAGATGGAGTTTCTCAAATTAGCTAAACCTCTGGGAAATGAAATGGTGATGGCACTTCATGAAGTTCCCTGTTTTGGCTGTTCTTTTCACATTTATAGCACCTGGGAGCTCTCCTCCCAGACCCAGGGCCCTTGATATATTAGCTGCCGTACGAGCATGGAAGAGATGTCCTCTCTCCAAAGGAGCTTGTTGTGTGATAAAGAAGCCTGGTGCAGCAGACATTATTAGGTCAGGTTCACCACTATACAGTTAAAAGAAAAATTTCTACCTTAAATTTTCAGAGAAGCAGATTTAGGATAACTTAATCCTGACATGTCCCAAGTATAAGAAAACAGATGGATAGAAGAGAGAGACTACAAGAAAGCAATGAGACAATTCTGGTCACTTTGATAGACAGTTATCTCAGCATACAGACAGCCTAAATACTTTCACATTTCATTATTTGAGCTGTGAGTACAGGTTTTGCATAGATTAAGCCCAATCACTAAATAGCAGTACCGAAACATCAAACTGGGCTTTTTCCTAATGGTGTTCCTATATAAGGTTTTGGAAATGTTTATTTCTCTTGCACGTAATGTGCTTAGATTTAATGACTAGTAAATAAAGAAGTAAATATGTTATTTCACTGATTCATAGTTTGGTTGTTTTCATTTTTCCTTTAGCAGATTATAAAACAAATGTAAAATGAATGAAGGTAGGTACAAGAATATTACTGAGAGTAGAGGGCAATTTAGCAGAGATAAGTCTTACAGCTCATATGTCTTTACTATTGTTAAGAATTCATGAGCAATAGCTAGGAGCCAGTAGGGGTAGAAACATTCTCACTGTTTCTGTAAACAATTTTTAAAATACCTGTTGGAAGTCTTCGTATGCAGCTAAAGATCAGTTGGTCATGTATTTGGTTTAACAGCAATCTTCACACAAACAGCATCTTCTGTGCTAACTGCAGTGCTCTGAAAGCTATAGATGTGTAGTGCAGAATCCCATAAAAGTATAAAACAGACTGAAATTCAATACAGCTCTGCATGGCATGATATCTTACTAAAAAGAGGGTACTTATTTAATGTCCTGCCAAGTAAAGTAATAGATTTGCTCTTTTCTGTATACATACTGATTCTTTTGCCGTTAGAGTTATGCATGAAGATAAAGCCTGAAACTATCATTTCAGTCAATAGAAATTTCTTTATTGGCTAAAAAGAATACAGTATGTTCCTTAGCACTGTAGCAGAATAGTGTTGTAATTTTATCTGGGCTAGCTACTTGCAGCCAATTTTACTGTCAGTCCTACTACATGTATCTACGAAAAACCTGAATTGGTATTTACTGAAGTTTTCTGTAGTTCTCGGTTCATGAGTTAAAAAAAGCCAGCACTTCTTTTAACCTTTGAGGTACAGAAGGGGCTGGATTCTTTTCTTTAACTATGCTTACTTGTTTTCTCAGGCAGTTCTCCTCCCGTTATTTGTTGGTATAGTTGACTAAGCTGCTGGTCAGTTACACCCGTTGAAGTGAATGGCATGTCTCCCTGTAACTTCTGTGATCCTGGTAAGAGAAATAAACCCAAAAACTAGAGAACGGAAGCAGAATGGAATTTTGTACATTATTATTTTATAGGCTACAAATTTATGTGTCAGTTATATAATTCAAGAGCCTGAAGAACCGTCTTTGTTAGAAGCTTGTGTTTGCATTCCTTGTGATCAGTGCACTGCTGCCTGATGTGGTTGCTAAAGGAATTGATTGTTTTTAGCTCTCAAGAAATGTTCAGTTGAGTCTGAACAAAGCTAATTCCCACACAATGCCAGTGAACAATGATAGTTCCCAGACAGATGATATTCTGCTTATTTTGAAATTAAAACCAGGTTGTTTCTGTTTTGTTTATTTTTTTTTGGGGGGGGGTGTGTGTTTTTTAATTTTCTCAATCCTATTTGGCAAACCCAGTAAAAAGTAGGGCACAGTGCTTCATAGTTCATCTTAAATCACAGATTACTCACAATTCCAATGTATATTAAAAATGAAGATTAAAAACAACTTGTGGAAAAGTGAAGGGTGGAACATCTGATAAATGTTTTAATAATAATCCTTTTCCTAAACAGCAAGAACATTTCAGCATGGAGCAGATAAATGACAGCACTGTAAATCCCCCCAGATTAGCAGAGAGATTTAATGTTAGAATATTAACCTACTTTCTAGGAAGTCCAAGAATTCAAAACATGACTAAAAAGACATTTGTATTTCCTTGTTCTTTTTTATAAAGAGCTTCAGGGGTGACTATGCACATTTGGTCATATTTCTTTTAATGATCCAAAGTTATCTTGAAAGTATTTATTTGCTCTTCCTTCCTATCTAAAATTAGTCACTGAATTGGCAGCAATTAGAGAAACAATTTGAGAACAGAAGGGGGAAAAAGATCAAACGTGGAAAAAAATGTATCATTAAAAATGTATTATTACTAAGCAAGAAGCTTAGTAAATGGTATGTGAAATGGATTAATGGATATATTCAAAATTGGTAATCATGAGACATTGAGAAGATCTCAGCTTATTAGGGGCTAAGAAATATACATATAAGAGAGTACAAGTAATGATGAAAGTTGTTTTTACTGACAAGTTCATTAAAGACACCAGATGGCCAGTGAGTTCTGGTGAGACAACTGTAGTTCTCAAATCAGTTTTGAGTTTGTTTGTTTGTTTGTTTGCTTGCTTGTTTGCTTGTTTTTAATGAGTGAGCAGGTGCGCACATACCATGAAAGGTAATCCTTTTACACAGTCTCCTTCCATTGCTCAAAAACATATAGCTCAATATGGTGAGTAGGCATGAGTGCTTGTGTTTGGGTGTTGGCTATCACGCTCAAGAATACAGCATTTTTATACTCTTTCCTGAATACCATCTGTATTTCAAGCTGGAATTACTCCTAAGTAACTCAAAGGTATGGCTTGACCAAGCAAAGTTCCAAAGTTCCATATTTTAAATGATCAAATTCAAATTCTATCCAAGTAACATTCCAATTCTGTAGGTGATAAGTAGCTTAATTGTACTCTTGGAAAGAGCACCAAAAGGCTTGTTTTGTGCATCTGCCTGCTCTGAGGCATTCCTGACAGGGATTTGTTTCACCTGCTGTGGGAAACCTTGGCCAGAGGACAAATCATAACTTTCCCTGGTGATCTCTGCCTATAGAAATTATTTTCTTGTTTGTAATCCAAATCTTCTCTGTCACTTTTCGCACCCATTGCAACTTCTCTGTTTGGAGTATGTACAGCAAAGAGGGTGTTCTGCTCCTCTGAACAGCTGCCTGTTATATAGCGGAAGATTAGTATGCCTGCCTCACACTTCCTTAGCCATTGCATCTTTCCTCATGATATTTGGACCTGTAATTGTTCTCTGTGATCTCTTCTGAACTGTACCACAATTTGCCCTCTAATCTAACAGTAAGCTTAGAAGCTAACAAGCTTATGGTAATTATTTCACAGTATAGACCTGGATAATCTAGTTGCAAATGCCTACTGGTGGTGACAATGTGTCAGCATGTCAATTTACAGTTGATGTTAATATAAATGTGGTTTTGGGTGGCCTGTAAAAACAAAGTGCCCTAAAATATTAATTAAACACAGTATGTCAAATGGATAAAGTAAGGTTTGCTGATGAAAACAAAGAAGCTGACAGCAAAGAGCTGGGAAGAAATTTCACAGCAATGGATGAGCACATGATGAAATAACACTAGAAAGTCAATGATGATAGACACAAGGTGTTGTATATGAGACAAACAACCCTCAATTTACAGGCACAGTGATGATCTCTGAACTAGCTGTCACCACTTTGGAAAGAGATCTTGGAGGTCAAAAGTATCTGCAAAAACTCCAGCTCAATATTTGCTAGCAGGTGAAGTAAACAAAGGGTCAGGAATTGTTACAAAAGGAACTGAAAGAAAGAAAAAGGAAGTATGATGGTAGTGGCCCAATCTATATTCCAAACTGCAAATCCTGTGTGTAGTAACAGTTTGTCTAATAGAAGAAGTGTATAGGAGAACCAGAAAAGTTACTGAGGAGTAAAGAAAGCTGCTCAGTGGTATGAAATAGATTTCAAGTGAGAAAATGGCTGACTAGACATGCCTCAAGTAGACTGATGGGAACATGACAGAGCAGAGAAGATAAATAAGTTAAGAGGATTCATGTTCCTGTCTTCTTGTAAAAGAATTAGAAGTTATTGAATGAAATGAAGAGGTCTCAGCTTCAGAACAGACAGAAGATGGTTACTTCTCATACCATGCATGGGTCACCCAGGAGGTGGCTTGCTATACTAAAGAGTAGACAGCAGAAGCTTTCAGAACTCTAAAAAGAAAATAAAATCATGAGACTGTCAGTCCAGGAATATTATTTCATACAAAGTATCACTTCTGACTCAGGAAGTCCTTGATCATTGTGAACTTGCAAAAAGTACATAGGAGTTACCATTGTCTACTTACACCATTTCTATACCCTCTATTGGGTGGTGGTGTTGAATTTTGAAAGGGCACTAGAAGTCAGGCATGGTTGCATGAAGTTTTTTTGTGGGTGATGTTAGTGTTGAACAAAGACAAAGTGAAAAAGATTATTAAGTTTGAATCATAAACATAAACCCTGTGCTAAAATTAATCTTGCCATGTTACTGCTTCATTCTCTGATGGTAGACGTGTTTTAGTAGTGGGAGAGCTGTATCTGGCGTTTGGCCTGTGCTGAAATACATCTGTGACTTCTGTGATAATTTCAGACTGGTTGTGCAAAGATGAAATCCTCAAAATAGGATGTGTTGAACATGTCTTGTAAGAAATGCTTTGTAATTCCTAAAGCTACCTTGGAAAACAAAAATGCACATACCTTTTCTCTTTTTCTTTGCTAAGACATAATGCCGGGACTGTCCTTTTATTCTCAGTCCTGTTCCAACATATGAAGTAGCCAATAGCATGCCCTGAGTAATTTTATAACCATTTCTGCCTGTGTCTACGATAATGATTTTTTTTAGTACGCTTCCATCATTTTGATGTCTGCTTCAACCTCTTAAAAATGACACACTATCTGCTTGGCTTTACAAATGACATTTTGAAATCCATGCTATCTTAAGCAATGACTGCCTGTAAATAAGTGTGGATGCCTCTTGAAGGATAGTACAATGGTACAGGGATACCACATACTCCAGTCTCCAACACTGTACACCATATAAAATCAGAAAACATTTCTCTCTAGCAGTCTGTTGAAGGCAATTAAATGTCTGTGATCTTAAATGCAATTTATACAGTTTTTCAAATCACTTACAAACCAGGAAGTTAATGTAATCGCTTCTTGTGTGTACTTATTCATAGGAAAACCTGCAGAATCTCCATGCCTTTCAACAAATCAGTAGCAACTCTCAGTTTAGAAATGCTAAAAAAGTGATAGGGAACAAAGTATAACAAGGAAAGCCTTTCTCTAGTAAGTGCGTGCCTTAATGGAGCTTGAGATGTAGAAGCTCTCAAAGAGACCAGTTTTTCAGTTCTGTAAAAAGGGGAAAATTGGGACTAGTTTGTGTTTATGAGATACACTGAAGTTAATATAATCTGTGTTCAGTTCTTGCAAATGCTGCAAAGTAACAGTGGAGCATCAGTATGGATTTTATTTTCAACCTCAAAAGATGCTTGTCTTAGGAGTTGTCTTGCAAGCTGTTCTTGGATTTCTAAGGATGTTAAAATGATTTAGATACTAGAATGGGAAGGATAGAAATTCTAAATTCTTTTAAATTCATGTTAGTCTAGTTCTGATATTTGTTTGAGCAGTATGAAAACAGATATTTCTGCAGCAAATGTCAATCTTTCAGCATAATTTCTAAGTGTGCTGGTCCAGGCACTCACCAAACTCTACTTGCTGGGTAGGATCAATTTAGGGTGAAAACTCTTGGTATAAATTAGACAGATCCTAAGATAGATCTCCCAGTTTGGTAAGCCCTGCTTATCTCTCATGGTATGTGTTGCAGAGTGTTTGTATTTGCTTTGATGTTCAGTGATGGAAAACTCTTGAACTGTTTAGTGGGTTGAGAAAACCTTTTCTAGACAGTCTGCCAGTACCTACACATACAAATAGATGTGACAAGCACAAAAGGAAAAGATCCAGCTCACTCTGGAAGTAGAGGAAGTCTGGAGTTGAATCTCAGTATGAATGTTGAAACTTTTGAAAATAATAAATGATATTAAAAGAAGTCTATTCATGAAGAAAAAAAAAGATATGTGAGCATCTTCAGGATTCACATTTTGGCACTGTTATTTTGTCAAAATCAGAACTTTGAGACAGAGTTAGACTAACCGTAAAAACTGCAAATCGTCAAAATTCAGTAAGCGGAGGTGACTGCAAAAAAATCCTTTTCTTCTTTCGGTTGCATGTGAGTATGGTAAACAACTGCTGTGAGCTGAAAATCCACAGGACAGACATTTCTGTAAAGTAGCTCAAAAGTAAAACAAAGTAAATCCAATAACAACACAGTATCTGTTCTCCAGTAAATGGATAAAAAGCTTTAACAGAAATATTTCTAACATATCTAAGTATTCATTTTAGAAATGTTGACTATCTAATTAAGAAAGGAAAGCCTTTTTGACATCTTAGAGCTGTTAGAAATTTTTTTTTTATTAATGAGTACTGATTCATTGATTGAGGACAATATGGGTATTATGGAGAGTTAAAAAGATGCTGGCAGTTTCTAGTTTATGTGAATGTCTGTATTGAAAGCATGATCAGTTTTCAGCAAATACCTATATTGTTTTTAGGGGAAAAATATAGGACTGGAATAATGCTCAGTTAACTTCAGTTAACTTCTTGTAATTGTAATGAGTGTTCATGAACAATAAAAATACAGTTTGCAGTCACATCATGAATCTGTTTTAGTACTCTTGAGCTTGTCATGACATTCTGGCTTTGAACACATCCATCTTACGTAAGTATACTCTAACCTGTTGCTCTCTCTCTGCGGGCTACCTCTGTCCTTAAACCACGCTGCTACATGCAGAGATCTGGGAAAAGGGTTTGGCTGAGTCTGAAAAAGCACAGAGTACTTTGATCTGTCCCACTCCTCATTTGGTTGTCTCCCATTCACAATGCCCGTGCAGGGAGTAGTCAGAAGAGTGGGTGAAGCAAATCTCCTTGCCTGGAATATAGGTTCATCTTCCCCACAAATCCTGTATTTGACAATCCCTGACTGGCTGTCGTCTTCACAGGGCAGGATCCAGTCTGAAATCCTTGGTACAGCCCTGGATCTTTTTTCTAGGGGATGGCTGCAGGTGGAACTGGAGTAACAAACTTCCGTTTCCTGCTGGGAGATCGTGTCCTTTTTCTTTCTGCTTTTGGCTGTACCAACCTGCTCTCCCTTGCCTTGTCAATGTGCACAGTATTCAATATAACAGTTCAAGATTATTTCACTTTGTGCTCAGCATTCAGCTTTCTTATGTAAAGTCAAAAGGAATAGCAGAAAAGGCCTGATTTAAAAGGAATGAAAGAGAATGGAAGTATGGTGTACTCCAGGTAGATTGCTGCACTACATTGCAGTTACAGAAAATTCCAGTGTCTGAAACTGCTGTATAGCTGATATCTCTGTAACTGAAAATCACAAACAACATACAATAATTTCTAGCCCTGCCATACAAGGTAACTTTATGCTTTCTCTCCTCTGAATGTGAGTGCTCCTACTCAAATTCCAATAGACCTCAAGTTCCTGAGCTGACTAAAACCATTCTGAAAACTGGTCTTCCTGAACCTCAAACCCTAAGGCCAGGTTGGACATAGCTTTGGGTGATATGGTTTAGTGGGAGGTGTCCCTGCCCATGGCAGGGGGATTGGAACTAGATGATCTTAAGGTTCTTTCCAACCCTAGCTATTCTATGATACTATGATTCTATGTTGATGTCTTCTCAGAAGGATGTCTGGATGTTCTTCTCAGAGACTATGAAGAGGACAGATGTGTCAGCTCCACAATGAAGAAAATAAAGGTTAAAAAGTGGGTGATCTTGTTAATATTTAGCATGTATGCCACTGGACCTGATATTTTTTCAGATTAGTATGTGTTTCTGGTATCATGAATATTTAGGTGCATGCAAAGCGGCAAAAGCTCTGCCTTGAGAATGCATACACTAAAAATTACAAACCACAATGAAGAGAAATTTTTCTAATGATTTTTCCAGTTTATGCAACTGGACAGTAGCCTGAAGTATTTAAATTAAAAAAATAAAATAATAATTGCATGCTTATCACTGACCATTAATATCTGAACCATATAAAGCCATGAAGGTATTTTTAGGACGGTTTCAAGTTACTCAAAAATGCCTTATTAGTTTTCAGGTTTTTTAGTATGAAGATCTCTTTTTAGTGAAGAGAAAATAGTGAAATATTAGTTTATACTTCAGGTATTCCATCATTTTTTGAAGGTATGCACTGAGAAATCATTTAACCTGTGCGGAAATGCTTTAGCAAGAATATGGTACTACCATATGATTTGTCAGACCCTACATCCTGTGCAGGCTGAGAGGCTGGTATAAAAAGTATTTCAAATTGTTTTCAGATAAGAATGTTGTCTGAGAACATTCACATTCTAAGACATAAAATCAGCTTCGCTGTTTGCTTGTCTTTCACAGTTGTCATGGGGTAAGGTGTATTGATTGCTCTGAATTTTTTACTGGTAATCTGATGATTTTGATACTAGCATTCAGTATTTGCAGTTTTTTCTGAACAGAGACAACAGTTTTAGGTCCCTTTTCTGGTATATCTTTTCAAAAAGTTGTATGAATATATCCAGGAGAGCTGAACAGTTTCTCATCCCCACTCAGAGTCCAGTTTTCCCGATACACATAATCTTTCTGGTCTTTTCCTATAAAGGTTTTACCTCTTTCTTTTTTTTTTTTTTTTTTTTTTGTATGGGGCTGCAAATGTAGCTTACCACTTCATTTTGCTCTTTCATTCTGAGAATACCTTAGATCTAGCCTTACAATTACATTACAACCTGTTGGCTTTGTGCTGTAACTGAGTTGCATGAAAAACTGATCAGGGAAAAGCCATTCACTCTTTGTAATACCATGGTCAAAGAGACATCGGATGAAATTAGCAAGTAGATACGGAAGAACAAAAGGAAGGGCTTTTTCATTAATGCCTTTTTTCCTGTATGTGGATGAGGAAAACTCAGGCAGATTAAGAGGCAGAGACCAGATGCTAATAAATACAAAGATTCCTGTTGTGATTCCTTCAGTCACAGAGCACTTGAAGAGGGGGGAGCACCACAGTGGTGCACTGTGTGTCTGATATTCTTGGCCTTTGATATATGGCACGTTGTGAGAGAGAGGATACTGAAATAGATATTCCTAGGCTCTTACGCTACAGAACCATCTTGGTTTTGTTCTTACAGGAAAGATCATTGCTGTTGTCTCCAGAGAAAAAAAGAGGAAACGAGTAAGACTTGGATGAGTTGAGGTATTAATGATGCAATGTTAGGCATTCCAAGTATTTTGGCATGTGAGATTTTTTAGTTTGAGATTGAAAAACACAGGAAGAAATGAGACAGTGCTTAGTATTGCTTACTTCTTTAGATGCCTATGGCCCTGAAAACATGCCAGAATCAGAGAGTGTCATTGACAGGAATTAGTCTTTTCAAGACTGACATGTAGACCTTTGGTATGAGAGGAAAAATAAAAAAAAAAAAAAATAAATATCAAGCTATCCATGAATTGATATTAAACTGGAAAAATGAGGATGGTGTCATGACCATTCCTAGTCACACAATTTCTTCTTCCTTTGCAGATGGAGTCTATGAATGCCCATAGAGTCCAGCTTCTCTGAAGCTCTTAGTATGCAAGAATTCAGCTCCCATGGCAGAAGTCTATGCCCCTAAGTTAACTAATGCTATTCATACATGACTGTTGGCCTGGACATGTGCCTGATCATGTGAAGATTTGGGTCATTTCATGACAATGAAACATATAACTAGTAGAAATGGCAAAAAAAACCCCACCAAAACAACCCACCAAAACCCAACAAAAACAGACCAAAAAACCCTGAAATTCTTGGCAACTTTCTTAGGATTCTGACTTAGGTTTCTGTGTTTAGATGCTTTTGACATTTTAGCAAGTGAATTGTAAGCTATTAGAAAGTAATATATATTGGTTTTCACTCTGCTGTTTGCAGTTACCTCATGTCCTGGGGATCAACATAGTTCTGTGAAACTGAAGAGAATAATCAGGATTTTATCTGATTGACATAGTTTTGGCTCTTTGAGAAAGAGTTAAATGCTGAACTTGACAGGTAAAAGCAAGATATTTGCATAACCATATCCAAAAATTACAATAATGTTTCTAGCTAAGAAGTTTTTAGAAGCGAGAGGGGTCAAGAAGTTAGCTTGGTGTCTTTAGACCAGGTGATTCTCTCTGGGCAGAAAAAGAGCAACTACTACTGATATGCGTGAGATTCTGTGAATCCAAGTGACAACAAAATGTAGTTTCGAAAGCTTAAACTTGAAAACATTGAGCTCAGAATCTATTAAAACAATTATCACAAGACAACAATTCCCAGATGAGCCATACTTCATTTAATGTGACGGTATAAATATTTATCTGGGGCACATAATATCTGTTTATTATTACATTGTGAATTTGGCATCACAGTTCTCTAACACTGTGTTTTGCGTCTTGGTTTTGGTCTGTGCTACAGCCAATAACTGTTTCTTTCAGGATTCATGATATTTGCAAACATTTTTTTCTTACTTATCCATGTGTGATAATAAAATACCACTCTACAGATGTTTTTTCCCAAAACAACAAGAAACGGTATTCTAACCTTAATGATTAAATATTGCCCTATTTTTGTGTTCTTGTCCCCTGCTTCCTACAAGAAATCAGTTTTGATGTTGATGGGATGGAGCTTAATTAAGAGCTTCTAATGTTAATTCTGGATATATGGGGCTGAACAGGCATTCTTCCAAATATTTTTATTTTTGATGTGTGAAACTCCCATTAATAATGAAGCAGCTGTTCTCTTAAAGGAAACCATTTTTCACATATGTTGGCATTGGGAGCTCTTGTGATCAATTTGTAGTACAGGTGTAAATGTTCTGTTTGGTTCAGGTGCCTTAATGACACTTTGCAAATCTGCTCGTTTTCTTTATGTAAATTATTTAATCTGCAGAAATCTGTTGGTTTAGATGTGGAATAATCAGTGTCTCTAAACCAAAGCAAGCACCTCTGGTTTTGGCACAAAATGCTAGTAATATATTCCACTTATTCCCTTCTACAGTTATAAATGGTAAACGGCAGGCCTTTTAAGAAATTCCCCTGTGGTGCAGCTAGCAGGAGATTGCTCAACTGTGTAATAATCAGATCTGACCAGATGGTGATGAGGCTGGGTACTAAATACTTTTTAAATTCTCCTGCTAGGTTTTCTCATTTAAAAATGGAGAAATCCCACTTTAAGGACTACATGATTTTAAAGACACCTTGCTATGAGGCATACAGAAGTGTCTATTCTGTTATATGCAACAGCACTTCACATTTTCAGGCATTGTAGGGAAGGATCATGACTTATTTAAAAAGTCAGTGTGGTGTTGCTCATGGAGAGTACCAGCCTGAGAGCTCTGAAGAAGAAAAGTTAGTTAGGGAACACATGAAGATTAGATTTGGGGAGTAGATGGTAAGTACTCTATTTATCAGTGCTTCATCTTTGTCCAGCTGCAAAGTGTCACAATATGGGAGCAAAATCTCACAGCTGCAGGAAGTACGTTTCAGGTTGGGTTCTGCTTACCAATGGAATTCTGCTTACCAATGGAATGCCTACACTGAGGTGTTCCATGTTGGTACAGAGGTAGAGAGACACAGGTGAGCCACATATCTCTGGTCCTGCTGTAGTCAACAGAGATGAAATCAGTAAGTCAGTGAAGATCAGAGAGTTAATCTCATGAGAGATGAGAGAGCTATGTAGGTACCTCCACTGACTGTATTGACTAGATCTCCATCAGCAATAATGAGTGTTTAAATACCTGGTGCACATTACAAATAGCTTCTTTGGTCACCTACATGTGGGTTGTTAATCACTGAACTGCTCTCACCCCTTATTCTTGCTCGGTTCATGCAGGGACAGTTCTGATAGTTTTTGGAGCCTTGCAGATCTCATACAAAAGCTTCTTTCGACCCAAGGCTCGCTCTGAACAGAGTCAAAAAATTGTCATCTTAGCTTATTGAGTGGCTGGTTTCTGTTTACCATACTCAGATTCTTTTGATTTAGGCTTGATAGCATTATTCCCCCCC